>CAIGRT010017881.1:0-25396 GCA_903798405.1 Fraxinus platypoda
TCAAACACACTCAATTAACAATTCCATGGAAAACAATTTCTAAGCAATACTTTCCCTGGAATTCATTTTCTTTCCACCCATTTTCCACCCTTGCAATCAAACGGACCCTTAGAGCAATCAAACAGTAATATGCAGAGAATTCACTCACAGTACTTCAGGTTGCTGACATTTTTACCGTTTGATTTGTTCTATTTCTTGACAAGACCCCAGCCATATTTGGTCGACCTGGCCCAAATAATTAAGTTGTATTTTAGGTTAATTTTAATGAAAGTTGGTGAAATGTATAGTTAAAAAATTGATAAAAGATGCGAGTCACATAAAATTTATAGTTAAAACTATGATAAAATTTTAGCAAATTTTTTTATCAAATAAGCAATGAATAAATTAAGACGCTAACAATCGACAATTGCGACTATGCCACAATTTTACATCACCAGCGAGTTCGCTTCTAAACGGAAATCAAACAATTTCTAAAACGTTCGATTAGATTTAAAATTGAAACGTTAATAGATCCACGTAGACTATAACCAAAGTTGATAGGTTTTGTTGTTCATCTCTACTTGAAACCCAGACAAATCACATTTCGTCATGTTATCGTCGATAAAAAATGAGTCAAAAATTTTCTGCACTTGGAACTTTCTCCTTTCAAAAATTCAGGGTGCCGCTAAAAGTTGATAGTTTTGCAGGTAAAAAATTGGAAACCGTACAAATCTTCTTAAATTGTCACGCGTCACTTGATTTTGGAAATTTAATATTCTGTGGCAAATATTTACATTTGAATGGCTCGAATTCTCAAATGACAAAATCAAAGTAAGTTTTGAATACATTCCGAGACTATTTCACACCCTCCAAACTAAAAGTTAAATAATAATAACTTTATTAATTCAAATTCTTGAATGATTTTTCATTTTTTTTTCTTATTTCTTAAGATTTATTTTTTCATATTTTCTACGAGATGGGAGTGTTGTTTGTAGTCAATAGAAATATTTTTCTAAATTGTTTAGAAATTTTTATTATATTTTCTTAATTGAAAGATGACGAACAATCTTTTTGTAAATAAATATACATTTCTAATTCAACCCTTTTGTCTTTATGCAACATTTAAACAATATTTCGAGCTTTTTATTTCATAAAAGATGAATAAAATCGATCCAAAATTTTTACTAGAAAAAATAAAGTATTCTAAACTTTGAGCATTATTCTCTACTCCATATTTATTGTTATGATAATAGTACTTTGATTTTCTAAACTTAACAATATAAACTATATGATCATAAAATTATAGAAATTGAAAAAAAAAAATATTACTTATCAATCAAGCTATATTATAAGTAGAAAATTAAATAAGTATTTAAAACTATAGAAAATACTTTTTTTTTAATTATTGACACTATAGTGATATAAAAGAAAATTATCTTCATTAAATTATTTTTTAAAAATAAATTTGTGTTGATTTTTTAATTAATTGTAGACCAGTAAGTTATTAAAAGTCGCGGTTTCAAAATTAAAAATTTAAAAAAACCTTAAGAAAAAGAAATTATAATTTATAACATTTAATAACAATTTTAACATAGTAGAAAGCAAAAGGGTAAAATAAAAAATACATGTATGTTTCTTAAAAAAAAATAAAAAAAAATTGAGGTTCTATAATTGTTGAAAAGAGATAGGGTGTTCATGAAATAGTGAGTAACATCGAGAATCCACTCTAATCTGTAATTAAAGAGTGAAAAAGAAAAAAAAAAAAAAAGAAAAAAAAGAGAACAAAGACAATTATTTAGAACTTAAAACCATAAATTCTAAAGCAAAAAGTAACACATTTATGTCTCTTAGCTAAGAATTCCACCACAATAATCTTTTATACTTTCCTATAGTATTATTGGTCATTTTATAAAATCATAAAACTTTGGTAGCGACTGTTTGGGTACATTATTTTTAAAATAATTTTTTTCAATACTCATTTTCAATCACACAATTAGACATAAATCTAAAACTTTTCCTTATATTTTAAACACATATTCTCCAAAAAATCATCGTTACAAAATATATTTTCTCCCAAAATTATATTAAAATGGAGCCCAAACTGGGCTAATATTGTAAGGGGTTAAGTTAGATACCGTCCTAATAATTTCTTGTGTTTTGCTATTTGTACATCGAGATTGACACTTCGGTGTACAAACTCCCTCACAAGTGGGGGGTCCATGACCAATAAAAAAATCGCGGGCCCTCCCTTGTGAGGAAGTCTGTATACTAGGGTGTTAACTTCGATGTACGTTTAGCAAAACCCAAATTTCTTCATGAAATCTACTCATGCAAAGTAATTTGGGTTTTGTAATATGTGGCACCCCAATGTATAGCCCCTCGTAATAAGGGGATCCATGAATTTTTTATTGGATGTGAACCCCTCTCTTTTGTGAGGGGTGTACACTGTACATCGAGGTGTCGTCCTCGTGTATAAATAGCAAAACATTAGTAATTTTGATTGTATCAATCAAAATGTTGTTATTATGAAATCATAGCCTTTGAATCAGCTTTGTTGGATTCTGTGTCTGAGAAGACAAAAGTAAAGTCCAAAGCCATTCAAATTATTGTTCAGCCAAAAAAAAGGTCCTCCCACCACTTTGACACCATTTCTCCCCACCCTCCACACTGGGGTGGGGTGCCTCAGATTCTTTGAAACCCTAGTGCAGAAATGCAAAACTATTGACAATGGATCTTTCTATTTTCTTGAAAATTTGCACAGAGAAGCAAAAGGTTTAAGCATAAGATGAATTTAAACAAATTACACAGTACATTAAGAATATGAGCAAAATCAATCACATAATTAACAAACCAATAATTAATCCCTCTCACTTTCTCTCTATAAACCACTGTTTACATACTAATATATATATATGTATAAGTAAAGATTTGTCTCTGGATATACACTGATGAAGACGACAACATAGCATAACAAACTTCTCACTGAGGACAAGTAGTGTATTAATGGCGACTCATATAATTAATGACTAGAGAGAGAGAGAGAGAACAACATAGAAAAATAAACGCCATTACTGCAGCTCTAGCAAACCTTTCTTCTTCTTCCCTGTGAAAATTCATGCTTCGAAATAAGCAGACTCACTACTTGTTGGAAATAGGGTTTGGTCCACTTGGAACTTCATGATCACCAGCCTCAAATTCTCTCTTGGAATAAGAAGATCCATGTGAGTGCTTTTCCCTCTTTCTTGGGTGAAAATTGGTCGATTTTGCCGCGGAATCTGAGTTCAAGAGAAGTCTTCTGGAGGGAAGTGATGAATCCATGGAGTGTTTTGAAGGATCAGAGGAATTGACAAGAACAAGAAAGATAAAAACAAGCCCAAGAAAAAGAAGAAAAGGGTGTGTAAATTTTGTGGAGATTTCTGAAGAAAATGATGAAGTTTTTGCCATGCAAATCTGAAATAGAAACCACCCCCCTTGAAACCACAGGAGATCAATATCCATGAACCAGATACAAGCCACCAATGGCTATGATAGGACAGACAACAATCCCGCGAGAGAAAAAGGAGAAAGAAGAAGAAACTTCAGCAAGGTAGATGAAAAGGAGGATTTGAAATTCTCTCGAGACAACTAAAATTGAATATTAACATGGATGTATCATATAATTTGTCCAAAAAGAGAGACAATTTGGCGTAGAGAAATTTTGACTTTTTATACCACACCTTTTATTGTGGATTAGTATTATAAAATGAAAGATTACTTTTTAATTACTAATAAAATGGTCATTAATACTATTATGACGTCACTAATTTTTTTAGTGGGTTTGGCCTCCCATTTTTTCACTACTCTTTTTTTTCTTCTATATTTTCATTTTTAACTACATATTCACACAATAAAATATTCTATATGTAAACTCAAAATCTTTTCTTATTTTTTAACCGCATATTTTTCAAAAAATTACTATTTAAAACAGTGCTTTCCACAAAAAAAAAAAAGACCACTAAATAACGACTAAATAAATAGTGTTCTTATTTTTACAAAGAAAAATTAAAGAGTCAATTTTGATATGTATTCAAGTTTGCAAAGCTTCTTAATATCTCATAGTTTTAATTTTATGAAGAACTCTTAGTCAATTAAATTTGATCGAACGTGATTACTAAAGGGGTTTTTTTTTTTTTTTTATTAGTATCAAAATGAGTTGAGCAATTAAAACTTTTTTTGACCGAGCTTGTATTACTTTTATGATGCAACGAGTATAATCATTTAGGTTGAAGCCACGTGTTAATATCTAAAGCAATGAACCACATACCTAATGATCAAGAGTCGTCAAAAACACAAATATTGAAAGATTAACTAGCCAAAGTAACCTGAGCAACCACGATATTTCAAGTTCTTCTTCGTGACTAAATATGTAAAATTCATTAGTAAATTATTTTTTGCGAGTTTCTTGAATAAACTATTAGTTATCAATGAACCATGCATAGGCATTGAATAGCTAAGGGGCTAGTGGATGAGACACTAACTATATTAGTTCGTCTATTCACCTAACATGTGAAATGAATGCAATACAATCGTAAATTACCAGAAATTCCTAAATCCAAGATAAAGCAAATTTCCTTTTCATACCACAAAATTGACATTTGTTATCCTTTGCACTAAAATATTGTGTTAAAACTTGAAACAAACAATACATTCCATTTGATATTCTATCAAATCATTTTAATTATTTAACTTTCTGAATTTCCGAAGTACCAAAAAATGAGAATTTGAATTAGGGCATTTTAGTCATATATATTACCTAAACTAAATTCCCCCCCTGGATTATGTAGCAATGGGGCCAGTGAAAAATAAAGAATCTTGAAAATTAATTAAAGAAAGAAAAAAGATGCCAATGCTCCACATTGAAAGAAAAGGAGGGTGGCGTGGCGTGGGGTGGGGTGGGGGTTGCAGGAGATTGTGCCTTTATCGTTCCCGAAAAAACCACCTTTGACTTGGGTAAAATTCGATGTCTGAAAAAATAGTATAGGAATTCTTCTTTTCTTTGCTTTGCTTTGCTTTTTCAGTTTTTATATATTAAAGAATGTCCCTTTCATGCCCTATCTTGCGATTCAAGGTATGAGCATTATTATATAAAGCTCTATATATAGCCTCTCTTTGTAAAAGGTTAAAGCTGAAAATTTATTCTTCTTTGACCAACATTCAGTATTTCTTTTATGGTCCGTTTGTTTGATAGGAAAATGTGGAAAGGAATTTCAATTCCATGTTAATTGAAAAATAAAAATCCACCAAACCCATTAGAATTCGTTTTCCATGAAAACAAAGAAAATGTAGCTTAAAATGGTTGTACCTTGGAATTCGATTTTCATTCCACGTTGTAATCAAACGGCTAAAGTGGAATTCGTTTTTCTTGAGTGTGACATTTTCCATTGAATTCGTTGCAATCAAACAGAGCCTTTAATTCTTTTCTAGTTTCTTCGAGCACATATATGTAATTTTTCTAGCTAGGAATTATAAAAACCGTATCAAATTAAGCTCTTGTTTGGTTTAGTTAAAAAAATTGATTAAAATATAAGTTAAAGTTAACAATTAATTTTATGACAAATTTAACAGGACCACAACTTTTAAATCATACATTCCATTAATTTTTATCAAAATCTAATAAAAAATTGATTTTTATCTAAACCAAACAAGGATAAATATGGTATAAACTTACTTTGCATAATTGGTATAAATCTTTCAAAAGCAAAGAATATGTATTTCATTATCATGATTCAGAACTTTAGATTATATAATTTGATTATAATAACAAGATTGGCTGATCATTGAATTTATAATTTTTTAAATGTTGGCTCAATAAAAATATATATAACTCTTGGATTGACTATTTTCTTTAACAAATTTGAACATGCATCGAAATTCGATCTTTCAATTATCTTTCTTAACCCACCCCTCAAAGTCACGTAAATTGTGATTTCATCCCAAAAGGTTAACATTCCGATCCCTTTATAAGCCCGTCATGTACCTCATATTCAAACGATATGAAACTCTGTTTACACCCTCTCACGTCTCTACCATACGAACACGGCGTAACTTATAAGGGGGGAAAAGGGTTCACAGTAAGCAAAGAATCGTATTCTCTCCATTACTGATCCCTTCTCTGAGTCTCAAATTGTGAAAGGAAAAGGCCAAATTAATAAGGTCTTGTCTCCCCAATGGTTGATGCATGGGCCCCCCACATGCAAATTAACACATATATTCAACACTGGCAGGTTTGGGATATTTGTGTAATTTCACTCAATACAACTGCATGCAGCTTTGCTTTTAACGAGTGGCTCAATGTCAAGTCATTGCTTTATGTCTTTCTGAATTTTTTTTAAACAGTTCCTTGGCTAAAAGAATTAGTATATATTAATTACTGGAAAGAACTAATTATTGCATGAACTAGATTATAAATTATATGTATATACATCTCTTTTATTGGAAAGAATTAATAAGTTTTGAACACTTCAATTCTTTTCAAGTTAAAAAGGTTCGAAAGTTATGTGTTGAAGATAACTTTGGTTTAAGAGTACATCTGACCTTCATGGGAGAAGGCGGATCGCGCTAGAGATGATATATTAACAAATAAATGTATGATCATGCTACATGTACATTTTTTTTTAATATTATTTTTGACATTATACTACGTGGCGACACATGATTGGATAGTTCACTTCCCGTCAACACTTTTTGAACTCTCACACAATGTACAACAAGATGTAATCCATGGAATATACACTTAATATTATTCATAAATTTATAGGTAAATGTATTGACTTTCTTACTAGCTACTTAATTACCAACAAATTTATTTTGTCAAAAATTGCTGGAGAAAATAAAAATCGAAGTTCATTGAAGTTCGGAAATTTACCATCCGAAAATTGTGTGGCAAAACCTAACTCGATAGAAAGTTTACCGACTGTCTGATGGATGAAATTTTGTATATCATTTCAAATGTGTGTGTGTGTGTATATATGTTCATTTGCCCTATAGACTTTCTTTTCTCCTGGCGGCTAATTTTCAAGTAGGGTATTCGTTGAAAACAACCTATCTGTCCACTTGCTTTTAACTCCCAATCTATTCTTGCGCAAACCAAGCGTGAATTTAGGAGTGAAATAACCCTCATAGCAGTTTTTTAATATAGTAAGACCTTGCCCCATTTATATATGTGTACGACAATTTGCCACAAAAGTCAGATAAGAGGACCTCATACATAACAAATCACGCAGATCATGATTGATATTTTAATAACCAAAAAACTAGGAATTAATGATTTCCATCTTTTGAAGACAAGACAACCTCAATGTATTCTATTGTTATATTCTTGGTTGTCAAAAAATGTCAACAAATTGAGGTAAGCAATATATCAACAATGATCTCACTGGCATTGTATTTTTATCATTTGTTTAATTTGGGCATGTTACATGATTATTTTTTTAAAATAGCATTTCTACTAAAATATATGAGTTCACATTTAGTGATTTACGTCGAGATCTTGGACAATTTTCACCTTGGAAATATCGATCTTTATATTTTTAACTCGACCTTTTCAAGTTCTCCAAGTTCTTGTAAAGTAAATAAAACTCAAGTTAGAAAAAAAATTTATTGTACGGTACCATAGTTTTTAAACATCGAAAAAGATAAATCCAAAATGAAATTGATATTTACCCTAGAGTCCAAAAACAAGACTCGACTGGTGCGTTGATATTTACCCTAGAGTCCAAAAACATAAATCATCCTATCATTTCTAAATTTCTTTTCAACAGCTCACCAAACAGAATATCTATAGAAGATAGGGTTTTCTGGATAGGGTCAAGACCTGCACAGAATTTGTTCCAATTAGCCAAAATTTTTTTTTTTTTTTTGAAAACTCTAATCCTATCAATTTGATACCTCTTTATCCTCCTTTCTGACCCAAAAGAAATGAATTATATAGTTAACTAGATGTGAATAGAACTTTAAAATAAAGCAGATTTTGGCATCAGAATCACTTCTAAAGCATAACTCATCTTTTGCTGATTCTTTATATCTGTTTTAACTCAGCTTATGCTTATTCTTTTCCCATTCGTGAGCTTAAACTTAATGTCAGAATCAAAGAATAATTTTTAAAAAGCCTAAAATTGAAGCAATTGTTCTTATTGCTTATGGTATTTTTTTGATTTGTGTTTTCATACATCAAATTAAAGGGGATTAAGGTATGCAACAAGCAAAAGTTAATCCTAGAATAGCAAAATATGGTGTAAAATAGATTTAAATTGTGATTTAAATCTTCAAAGTGGTCGAAAACCTCTTCAATGGAGAGATGCAAAGGAAATGCAAATTGCATTTTCGGTAGAAAATGTAAAGTGGATTTAAATTTTCCCATTGTAGCAAATTTGAATTTGAATGGGCTTTAATCGATTCCGAAGGGGAACGGAGGAGAAATGCATTGTGGAATAGGGAAATAAATTAGGGTTTAAGTTGGGAATGAAAATGCAAAAGGTTTTTAGGGATTTTAGGCTAATTTTCAGAAACGGTCCTCATATGAATGCATTGTGTTAAATCAGGACTTACACTTTCATTTTTGGCACAACTATCCTCAAATCATCAACATTTTGGTGCACAAACCGTCGTTTCCTTCACATGATGTACGGTACACTCTAGTTCTCATTTCAATTATAGAATTGAATAACGTCCAGCCTTAATCTCACAAGGTATTTATATTCCTTGCCTGGGATCCAATCGAGATGTTTAGGTTGGAATTGAATTGTACAAAAGAGACTCAAAACATGATATTTATCCAACTCGATCCCAATGGGCCAACTTTAACATGGGATTTAGTAGGTTTTTACTTGCACCCAAAAATGTTCAATCATAGAAGGACAATTACAAAAGTAATCTAAAATCAGGGGGCTCGAAATTGAAATATTCAATTTTTTATTTCATTGAAAAATATACCCAAAAAATTACAAATTTTCAAATATTTACAAACGTTGTAAAATTCTCATAGAGCTACAATAACTATTGAGAAGTTACAATGATTGTAACTTTTTTTTTCTAAAAAGATAACTAAAATACTTTTAAATACTCTTCATCTTGCAAATTCATCATATACTACAATCTTTCTTGCTACCTAATTAATATTTTTAAGAACCATGATGCTCACAATTTTTTTTTGGGTAAAGTCACTAGTCACTACCCAATCATTCAATTATGGCGCACAAATAAAATAAATAAATAAACTTATACATCAATTTCTAAGAACATAACCAATTTTTTGTTCACAAAATTAACATAAATTCTAAGAGCACAAATTGTTCTTAACAAACAAAAAAAAAAAAAAAAGAAGAAGAAGAAGATCAATTACGCGGAATTCTACGTTTTAAAATAATTGCGTATAATTTCAATTCAAAAATAACTATATACATATAGAATAATCATAAATTAATTACTGCAAATGAATTGCAACAATATAAGAAAATCCTAAAATTGAAAGAAAAAAAAGGCTCTTTTTTTGCTTTGAAATCTTCACGAATCTCAAAGTATATCAGAGACTTTCTTTGAGATTTGCTATTTATATTTTTTACAAAAAAATCTTCAGAAGTGCAGTAAGTAGAGAATTCTCCAAAAGTCGCAATCTATTTGAATACCTTTTAACCTATAGAGACTTCTAAAAATGTTTTAATTGAATACCCTTTGAGACTTTTTAAAGTTTACAGAAGTTTCAATTGAATATGCCAAATCAATACACCCTCTAGATCAACCGGATGTAAATGAAGATGCAAAAGTAATTTTTAATATACTAAATAATTTACACCTAATTTTACACCACCATTGGAGATGCTCTTATTATATTAAAATATTTTAGAATTTGAAATAAAATTTGAACGTGACACGATTTGATATAACAAAAGAAAAGAGGCATGTGATGAACAATTGTCAACTATTTTGACTGGTGCATTAATCTAATATTGTGTTCCAAATATGTTAATAGAATTTGTTGTTTCCACTTAAATTTTGCATATGATTGCTTTGTCGTCTGTAGAATTGGTTTATGTTAATAACAAACTAAAAACAATTAAGCAAGAATATACAAATCATTTTCTGCCACCATGTTTGTAGCTAGATTACTACATCTACTTAAAATTCAATGTATATTTCAAAATTTAATCAGATCATGTCACACCTTATGATATGTAGAAAGCCTTAATTATTCAATATGCAGGGCACAATTTTCCTCTTTCTAAAAGCTTCTCTCTTAATTCCAATTTTCTCATTTGAAAAGATAAAGGGTGACACATGAATCCATAAAAGCTAGATCTTCTTTTTCTCTTCAATAATATATATTGACTACTTATCCCACATATTAAACCAAAAATGGTCTCAAATGTGAAAAAAAAATTCATTTGTTTATATATTTATATCGTCAACACATATCGTCACGTGTAAGTCAATTTCATTTTTTCTTCAAAAGTGTGATATGTTGAATTGTCCGTGAGATTTTGAACCCCGTAAGCTTTGATTTGCTTTAGTAATATAAATTTGTTCATTTATATCTATATCTTCAAGTAATACCTTCTTCCTCTTTATAAATTTCTAGTAGAGTTGGACAAGATTGAGGCTAAATATACACACCCTCTTGCTTCTTATTAGGTAATAATTATTCCACAATGATATATATATATATATATAGCATGTAAATGCAATTATGTGAATCTAGAAATTATATGTCAAAATGCTTTGAGAGTGATTTTTCAGCTACCATTTAATCATATGCCACTCTCTTCCCAAATCTTCCTTTTCACAATTTCCCATCAACTGTTCTGGTAGACTTTTTTGCTCCTGGATAATTCATGCTCAAATTCAATAGCGCAAGTTAGAGAACAATGGGAAGACTGAAATTAACTTGGTAAACCTAACTGCTTCAGATATACCAATAGACCTAGCGTTAAACATAACACAATGGTGAAGCCGGCCCCAAATTTATTGTGTATGAATTAAGATTATTGTAATCTTATTGGCTATGTAGTATTGTTTCGAAATATTTCTATTCGTGAATATATCGAGGGATAAGTAATTTAACTCATAACGCATTTAGATGAAATCCATACATTTTTCCAAATTCAAATTGATTTTAAACCATAAGTTTTCGATAAAATAAATTTTGTTCTGTTTTGTTTACCAAACAATCCATATTAAAGATAGTTACAGCAACAAACAGCATTCTGTACAAATGTTTCTAAATTCATTCATTCAATATTAATTTATGTAGCGATGGATTAGATGAGTAGCGAAAAAAAATTTATGTAGTCGATCGAAAACTGATTGTCATTATTGTCATATGTATGTATATTGCCTCATTCCAAATGCAAAAGATTAAATGTTACTAAGATTTGACAAAAGTTTTCAATAGGACAAGGGCAACCCAACATGAAAGTTGTTTAATTGTATCAAAAGAAGATTTGAACACCCAACAATACAATCTCCAAACACTGTTTCCTCGTATAACTTGGACCTATAAACATGTGTGAATACCAAAATTACAAGTAAATGGGGACAAAGACAAAACAATTTGATTAATGTAAATTAAGAAGTTTCTCTCAAAAGGAGATTTTCATGTAAAGATAGTAGGGCACAAGGATTATCTTCTCAATTAACTTTTTGTTTTTTAAAAAAAAAAGAAATATTAGGCTATGTGCATGTCATTTTCCCTTGTTTCCCATCACTTGCTTTCTTTATAATTTAAGGGACAAATAATTCAAACCTAAATTTTTAATTATCTATTTTTTAATGTAATTAATCTTTGGTGTTTAAATATTACTGTAATTTCAGTAAGGCCTCATTCAAATGAAAGCAAAGAAAATGAATGGAGTACCAGAATATGTAATTATAGGTATGTTATGTTTGGTAGGTCATGGATTTTAATTTGTTGGATGCTATGTTCAATCTTATCTAGTTGAGTATATCAAACATATTAATATATGCGTTCAATAAATTGAATGAAATGAATTGAAGAGAACATCGCAATGGATTCTTTTCTTCTCGTTTGCAATTGAAGAGGATCTTTTCGTTCTATTTTATTAGAAAAGGATAAATCGACAAATGAATGAAATGAATTGAAGAGAACATTGAAATGGATTCTTTTCTTCTCGTTTGCTATTGAAGAGGATCTTTCCGTTCTATTATTAGAAAAAGAATAAATGGACGACCTTATTTGGTCCAGTTAAAAAGTTGATTAAAATTTAAGTCAAAATTAACAATTAATTTTAATTATACTGCTCGTGGAACTTACAACAATACATTTTATCAAACATTATCAGAATTCACTAAAAATCTTAATTTAGTCTAAACTAAATAGGATTAATATTCAAGCAAAAACAATATTTAAAGCCCATCATAATAAATATTTCACAAGTTCAATTTGGTGGTGTGATATGTTGCAGGCTTAAACCCTATTTGAGACAATCTTTTCTCCTGTAGCATACCTCAGAATTAACAGTTCTTATGTAAGATAAACCATTCTTGTTCCAGACTTTTAATCATGGAATAGATGAAATAATAAAAAAAAAAATGAATTACTAAAAAAGCAAGAGAATACCATAAAATACACAGCACTTTGGCTGATTATAGATATTTTATCCAAGTGCGATTAATGACTTTACAAAATTAATATTATAGTCTTCAATTATATAATTTATATTATCTTGCACGGTATTGCACTGAATACAACTTTTCAGTCTAAGGACTGGTGCTTTAGCTTGCATGGATTGATTGAATTCCAATGATCTTCTCTTACATAAACTCCACTTGAGCCATGCTTGATGTAAATTTTTTAAAAATAAATTATGAAAAATGATATTTTTGAAGAATATATGGTTAAAAAGTCCACGTGCAAATTATTTTATTGATAGAATATATGATTAAAAATGAATTTCGAAAAAAAAAAATAGGTCTTAAAGTATATTTACCAAATAGGGGATGATTAATATGTGGAGTCTAGATGACCATCGATCGGTTTGTGATGTAGTAGAATCACTATCACATTGTCCATTAAAGTTTGAATAAATTTTTATTTATTTTTAGACATTGAACAATGTGGTGATCCCTCTGCCACATAGATTAACGATCATCTAAACTCTAGATGATAATACTATTTTTCCGTATTGCCTTATTCCTACACTTGCAATATTAAAAGCATTGCACTGAAGGAAACTAAACACTGTAGTACAACAAAAGAGATTTTACTACTGTAACTTCTTTGTTATTCAGTGAACAAAATGGAACTCATCCTGTATCTTTAATTGTTCTAGTAAAACATCATACTATCTGTTCAGCTTTATTTGAATTGGTGAGATTGGTTCAGAAAAGGGGGAAAAAAAAAACCAAACTTGATGAAAAATATCAAGAAACTAATGTTTCCAATTTCCTATGATTTTGTAATTTGAATTTCCAAGTTCATCAATTGTCCACAGAATGTTCGAATCCAGTTGGCTATGCTCTGGCTGACGAATTTTCTAAGCCATGGAGCTAGATCGATAAGTGTTAAGATTTGATGTTATATCTTAAAATGTCAATCTTATTAAGATGAGTAATCCAAACTCTTATAAATTGGTCTATATTTTTCATCTTTATTCGATGTGAGATTTTATCCCTTAACATGCCCCGCAAGATGGTGGTTCGTTTGAGTAGACCAATCTTAAAATTTGTGTGCTCAATTTTTTTTAGTCTTAATCGGATCGAATTGTTCGTTGGAGGTTAATGGACTCTGATACCATGTTAAGATTTGAGGTTCCATCTTAAAAGATCAACCTTATTAAAAGGAGTAGCCCAAACTCTTATAAATTAGTATATATTTTCATTTTTATTCGATGTGAGATTTTATCCCTTAACAGTAAGCTATTACACTTTTTTTCAAATGATTGCTCTAATCTAACATCAGGTGAGAACAACCTTATTTTCAAGGTCCACATCACAAATTATAATATTACCAACTCCAAAATTTTCACCATAATGAGAAAAGTATTCAGAATTAGACAATTTTCCTATGCCTCCAAACCCAAAACTAGGAGCAGTCTCTCCAAGTTCAAATCTGAATCAAGAAGGAGATCGGACTTCTTCGAGCCAACCTCATAAAAGAAAAACTAGAGAACGATTGGAGCAAACAAACTAATTGGTTTTCTGTATAGTGTATATTTTCACATTTTGTTCAAGAAAAAACAACACAATGTGTTTAAAGAAAAAATGCAATAGCAAATATACTATACGATGAGGTGACATGCCGCGATCCTCAGTACGATCATTAGTTATCTAATTCTCTATCGGTTTATCTTCATCTTTTAGTTTGAAGTGTTTTTTTATCAACGGTTATAGAAATTGTTCTTATGTTCCCGTTTGGAAGGTTGGACTAGCCGCTACTGTTGGGGCGGAATGAGGTTATACAACACGATATGAAATATTGATTACAAAAACAAGATGAATACAAATATAAGAATTTAATTTGGTTGATGAATTGTAGATTTTTTTCAACAACTATAATGAGAAAATATAATAATTGTGTTCCTACACAATAATTATGAATTTCAGTAATAAAATAGCTTCTAAAGAAGAGCCAACTATATATAGGAGACATATTAGAACCCTAACATTATTCTTAAAGATGAAAACATTATTAAAAACGCGTGAAATAAAGGAAATAATATTTTTCTCAAAAAAAAAATCCGACGGAATTTGTATCACAAACCCAACAGTTTCGCCCCCATGAACTCTTCGAGGTGGATGCACCTGTGCATGTCTTGCGCCACATATCTTCCGAGGTGTAACGACCTCTCCCGAGTATCACTCATTGTTTTCTGAGGTCGAAAGTTTGAACCTCTCTCACCCCAAATATTTTTTCTTCCATTCTTTTGTCCAACCCGAGTTATCACCCAACCCCCACCACATCCCCTCGTTTCTTTTCCTCGGAAAAAAGCGATGCAGTGAGTATACCATGTCATTATATGCTCTATGCCACATGAGATGGGTTGAATTAAATAATTATGGGCTGTATATGGGCTGGGCTCTATCTGGGTCTGACCGGATTCTGCACACTCGGTATATATGTGACCCAGTTTCAATCCTCAAACCCTAACTAATCTTGCTCATTTCCTCAAACCCTAACCCCTTCAGTTCTCTCCCCACTTTTGTATCTCTACCAGGCAATCCGAAGAGTTGTCGTGTAATACCGTCACTAGACTAGGATGTCGAGTTGAATGAATCTGTCTATCTTTCGCCCAGGCGAACCCCGACTGAAATCCTGCTACCTTAGGTTATTCGATCAGACTTTCTCGATCTGCCAAGCTCAAACTTTCAACCATGGTCAAGAGAAGCAAAAGTAGTGTATTTCCATTCGTGTAGTGTGCTGAAGTTACTATAATAATTGTATATTTATGTACATGTGTGTGAATTTGATTTGACTTTGGTCTATTTTGCTTGTGTAGAGAGCAAGAGCAAGAGGGTGCCGTTGAAGAAGAAGTACAAGATAATACGGAAGGTCAAGGAGCACCAAAAGAAGAAGGCAAAGGAGGCCAAGAAATTCATAAACAAGAAGCCTAAGGCAGAGAAGGATCCCGGAATCCCCAATGATTGGCCCTTTAAGGAACAGGAACTCAAAGCCCTCGAGGCTCGCCGCCAACGCGCCATCCAGGAACAGGAGGAGAAGAAAGCCGCTCGAAAAGAGAGGGTAAATCACTAATTTGTTTGAAGTATTTGATGATTCCTTATTTGTTAATTGTAATAATTAGATGCTGCTGGATTTTTATTTTTGGTATTCAACCTATTTAGCGTTGGGGATGATAGGATATGTCAAAGTCGAGGCTTTTTCTGAATTTTTGCTCCTTCGGTGCTCAGTTATTTGGATATCAAAATTTCTAGAGGGTTATAAGGGATACTCTGACAAATTATTCATTTTTCTGTTTTTAACTTTTAACCCTCCACGGTATAATGTAAGACTATGTAACACTATTTCGTGTAAGGTTTTTGTTCGTTAACTAGCTATTGTTGTGTATTATAATGCATCTTCCTCGATTTGTACATGCATGTAGGTTGTTATTATCTGATATAAGTTGGGAATTGTGCTAATTTTAGTCCAGTTGAGGTCTTGTTTTAGTTAAAAAATGCAGATGTGTTTAGGAATTTCTGTAGGTTGTGATACAGGATTAGAGTTTGGTAAATGCCTAGTATTAACATGAATTCTTAATAAACTATGAATTAGATTTGCCCCGCCCTGGGCTTGAAATGAAAACCTGTGACTGCGATTTGCTGCAAGACTCCCACAAGCTCAATGAAATTGGTTCAAGTTAATTGGCCAAAAGTCTTGGTGAACAGTACGCATTAAACTATTAATTTTAATGATTGGATGAAAGTAGAGCTCTTGCTGAATCTTAGTCCTTTCAAGGTCCTAATTAGGTCAAATTGTAACATCAGTGGACTTATCTTTCATATGGTGTAAAGTTGGTTTGGAGTTCATTAACTAGGCTTATCTGTTCAGCAGCTATTCGTTAACAAGAAATTTAGACTTGTGCTTGCAAGCATGCATCCCTGTATTTTACTTGTGTTGCAGCTGAAGGTGTTGATTTGAGTTTGTCTTGAAATATTATGATTTCCTATTGGGTAGGTTTGTTGTTGATGCTTTCTATTACTTCATCTGCTTCTTTAGGCTCAAAAGAGAAAGTTGGGGCTATTGGAGGATGAAGAATTGGAAGATGTTGGAGAGGGGAAAATCAGTGAGAATTCCACTGGATTGGCTAAGAAACAGGGTATGGCAGGAAAAATATAACTTATCTTTTTTTGGTACAGGGAATTTCTCCGGACTTCCTTGGATTTTTTCTTGGATTTTGTCTATTCTCTTCAATTGTCTAACATACCTAAATTTAATGTAGACCACTCGGAGAGGGCTTTCTATAAGGAGTTGGTCAAAGTCATTGAAGCTTCTGATGTCATTTTGGAGGTGCTTGATGCTCGAGATCCCCTTGGCAGCCGCTGTATTGACATGGAAACCATGGTGATGAAAGCGGGACCTGACAAACATCTTGTTTTGCTTCTCAATAAAATTGGTAGGAAAATTCAATCTCTTCTGTTTTCTGAGTTCATGTCAATTTTTTTAAGGTTAATATTTTGATAGCTGAATTGAACCCAATTAAATATTTTTGGAGGAGATTACATCTTATCAATTTAAGAATAACGTGGGAGTAATTTTTGTTTCGCAATTATGTTTTATTTTGTTCAGAATCTTGTAATCGTCAATTATATTTTGATGCTTTGGTTCTTTTAGACATTCATTGATGTCATTTGGAATTTTAGTTCTTAATCGTCAGCAAAAAAGGGAAACCACCTTAACACTCTTCTTTTCATCTCAGATCTTGTTCCAAGAGAAGCTGCTGAGAAGTGGCTCAAGTATCTTCGAGAGGAATTACCCACAGTTGCTTTTAAGTGCAGTACCCAGGAGCAGAAATCTAACCTTGGGTGGAAATCCGGTCTGAAGGCTGGAAAGACTGGAAAAACTGGAAAAGCTAGCACTATTCTGAAAACAAGTGATTGCCTTGGAGCTGAAACTCTTATAAAATTGCTGAAGAACTATTCAAGAAGCCATGAGGTTCTTTTGTTTTTTTTCTTTCTGTAGCTGATTGATTTTCTGTTTTACGTGGTACCCATTATTATTCTAACTTATGTTGTTTAATTCTATTTACACGGCTGAACTAATTGCATGTTTTGACTGCAGATCAAGAAATCTGTTACTGTAGGGGTTATTGGTCTGCCTAATGTTGGTAAAAGTAGTCTAATCAATAGTTTAAAACGTTCTCATGTTGCCAATGTTGGTTCGACTCCTGGGTTGACAAGATCTATGCAAGAAGTTCAGCTGGATAAACATGTAAAATTGTTGGATTGCCCTGGGGTTGTGATGCTTAAATCTGCTGAGAATGATGCATCTGTTGCTCTTAGAAATTGCAAGAGAATTGAAAAATTAGACGATCCAATCGGTCCAGGTAAATAAAATTGCTGTCTTACTCGTGATTATCTCTTTACCCATTATAAGATAAACAGCAGTGTGCCCATTTTATGACCTGTGCAGTAAACGAAATACTCAAACGATGTCCAGAAAGAGTTTTGGTAACATTATACAAGGTCCCTAGCTTTGATTCAGTTGATGACTTTCTTCAGAAAGTTGCTACTGTCAGGGGCAGGCTCAAAAAGGGTGGTGTTGTAGATATTGATGCTGCTGCTAGGATCGTTTTGCATGACTGGAATACAGGTTTTTATTTTACCTTCCTCACAAATTATCATTGAAAAGCATGTCTGTTTTGGCAATTAGGCTGTACGCTCTTGGGGGAAAGGAAAAACAAAAAAAAAAGGAAAAGTAGACAACCATAATTTTGTTTTTTACTCGTGTATGTTTCTGCCCCTAAAATAAGAAAGTGTGAAATGGAATGAATTTTGTTATGTATTAATAATAATTGGAAAATAAGACATTACTTACAGCTGAACTTGTGATTTTTAGATTTAAAAATGTAGGTATTTACGATGTTTAAAAAAGTAATGACCCCAAAAAAATGTAGAACATTATTAAAATTCAAAATAAGCTCATAACACATCATAAACAATTTGAACTAATTTAAAACTTGCAAATAAACAAATGAAAAATGTATAAAGTTAATATTTTACTATTTTTTAACGATTTGTGGGCAACGGACTATTCTCAAAATGGATCTATTAGAATTTTTATGTTTTTGGGCCTCTAGCTTTGAGGCAGCGCTTTGAGGTGGCATACACTTGCAAAACCCACTTCTCTATCAGCCTTGAGGGCCTCAAGGCAGGTTTCAATTGGATTTTTAAATAAAGTCAGGTGGCATACACTTTGATAAGGGCGGGTTTCAATTGGATTTTTAAAACTACGGGTGTTTAAATAAATAAAGCCTGTCCCCTTACCTGCAGGTAAAATTCCATACTATACTCTGCCTCCCATTAGGAATGAAGGAGAGCCTTCCGAGGAAAAGATTGTCTCTGTACTTGGGAAGGAGTTCAATATAGATGAAGTTTACGGTGGTGAATCTTCATTTATTGGCAGTCTGAAATCTATCAATGATTTCAACCCTGTAGAAGTTCCTTCAAATGGACCTCTCAATTTTGATGAGAAGATGCTTGAGGTTTGTGATCTCTCCACATTGTTACTTCTTCTAAGTGAGGTTTGAAAATCTTAGTTGCCAACAACAGTCAAAATGAAAATGGTTTTAATTGAATTCCAAGTTTGATTATCATATTATCTTTTCGTTGAATAATTACTCCTGCTTTATAATGAGAAGATTGCTTACATGACAATATTATAAAAGTGTCGTGGAAGAAAAAGAAGCTAAAAATGTTGCTTATAATGCTTCTCAGTCGTCCAATACCATGTATCAAGCATATACTCACAGTGAATTTGATTGATAGATTTTTTAATTTTGATTATACATGATTGTCATGGGTGGTCTGTTACTGCACGTCCTACTATGTAGTGATGGAGATTTGAATCAAAGCAAAGATTCTGGAGATCAAGTCGGCAATGGTGAAGACCAGTGTATGGAATCTGGAGACGAGGATGGAGGGCAGGAAAAGACTGAATCTACCAATAGCAGGCAAAACAAGAAGCTATACACTGAGGAAGGCATGCTGAACACCAAGTTGAGAAAGGCAGAGAAAAAAAGACGGAAAAAGGAAAATCAATCATCTGCAATGGAACGTGACATGGACAATGATTACGATTTTAAGGTTGATTATCTCAGGAAGGAGTCTGCTATGGATGTTGGTGATGAGGACGACAAAGCTGATAACACCAATCAAAACAAATTTGAGTTGCCCACTGGAGTTGAATTGGATAAAGATTAACAAAAGTGAGGGAAAGAAGGATACACTGCCAATGGAGAAAATCTGTCATTGCCTTAGTCGAGCCAGAGCAACAGGATTGTATTTATACAATTTTGAAAGGTTTTTTTTTGCTTCACGAATTTTGAAATTTTACATGATTCAAACGGTTGAGAGAGCTTACGTTAATTATCTATGAAAGACACTTTCGTACAAGGATATCATCATGAATCAGACCTGTGTTACCTGGTAGGATTCTGAATCACATTAGATTGAGGTTGGGGAAGTTCACAGTTTTCGTAAATTGGTTACATCAAATCTTGAACAAAGACCTCTTTGAACCACTTCATTAGTAGTTTACGTGCTAACCAGATTTAAGTTCTTTTATCAAAAATCTGACAAGCCCACAGTTTCACCAATAGCTTTTATAGAATGAATATATTTACGTATTTAAATTATATCATAGGTATCCACAAAATTACTAATAGCTTTTCATAGAAAAGATAAAACTTAATTATCTAATTTATATCTTCAACATTAGAAGACCCTTCGACATTTCTTCATCGGAAAACAATTTTTCGATGTGAAAACACAGAGCCAAGGGGGCTGATCTTTGAATAAGAAAACGAGCACATCGTTAGCAGGTTTAAAACTTATTTATTCAAAAATCGAGTCATAATTCAGTCCTTAATATTAATGATAATATTATTAAATTGCTCTCTCTCTCTCTCTCTCTCTCTCTCTCTAACAACATATCGTATCTATTATTATTAAATCAGGGAGTACGTCTCCAAAATAGTGATCACGCATAAAAATAAAACATAATGTATAAAATCAGAAGCTAAGAACACGTAATAATACCTATTGTTTTCCATAGTGATCGTATCTATTATTATTTAACGAATGTAGTAATCAATTTTTTCCATTCAGGGGTCCATAATGTTTTCAACTCAAGCCCAACTTTATAATTCAAACACCAAAGAATGAAAATTGACCTAAGTTTTTTTCTCAAATCTCAATCTCCCGTTTCTATCATTTCTCAATTTGCTTACCATTTTTGGAGGAATCGAAGCTGAGCTGCCGCTTCTGGAGGAATCATTCTGTCTTCCTTGATCAAGGAAATTATATTAAGGTCTTTTAATCACTAAGCTGTGAGTTATCTAGAAAATAAGATGTAAATTCCGTGTAATGACTTTTCTTCCATGCACTATTATATCAATGGAAAAGATAAAATTACCATTACATTAGTGTTGTGGTAAATATTATAAAAAATTAATTATGGCGCGGAATCAAATGAAATCGAACATCATGTTCAACCCTAGTAAGTTTCATTAAATTTAAAATATATATTAATTGATAATATATTAACATACTATTTTTTAATTATTACTGAAAATTACATATTTATGGAATAAAATAATCAAATCAAACGTATTTTCTAATTTTATATTTTTTGGGAAAAAAAACAAACACTCGTTCTTTTTTCAATTACTTCGCCACCCTAGTTATTTGGCCAAATTTGGGATAATAGAGGAATATAAATGCCAAAAGCAAACACTTCACTCCTCCCGCCTTTTATCAAGAAAATGGCAGAAGAGCAATCTCACGGGGTAATGATGGACGACGTAAACATTTTGTATGAAGTATGTAAATATCTTCATAGAAATGATTTAGCTAGATTTCACGGAAAGCTGTCTATACACTGGCGAGTTCCATTGAATTACTTCCTAAATATTCAAAAGAAACGTGCCGGACGCCAGAATCTTGGATTCTTGATGCCGGGAGAAACTGTAAATAGTATTAACTTTCACTTTTTTTTTTTTTTTTAAAGATATATAATGTTTGATTATCAGGTAGGAGAGGGGGTATCAAGAGTTGTCCAGGAAGGCAAGTTGAAATATTTTAAATTGAAAGAAGATGAAGATTTTCTGATTAAGGCGGGTGATTTTGGTAAGCAGCATTTTGCATTAACTTTTCTTGATAAAGATCTTATCCCTTTGTGTTGTTATTATATCTTAGTAGTAGTGCCTATATTGTCTTTATTTTCTTGTTGGAGCCTGGCTTTGTCTTTATCACTTGATTTATCAATTTTATGATTTATATTAGACGCGTCTTTCTGGACAAAAGAGGAACTTCAGGACTATCTTGACGTAGCAAACCCATTGGAAAGAAGGATGGAGGCTTTTCAATTACGCTCTCCTTATTTCTCACGCTTCCCTTATTCCTCAAAGGTCTGATTTTCCTGTTATTACCAGATTGTATTTAGATTCTATGTTAATTACATATTGATTTTTGGAATTTGAAAGATTTGAGGTTGTTTAGAGCGAATTTGAGGTCAAGAATTGATCTCTGTAGTGGTTTCTGTGTACCATATAGACTCGTCTTGTTGAATTGATTTCTGATAGTTGGAGTTGATTTTCGATTTGTTTGTTCTGCAGGAGGGATAGTTTCATTACACAGAGCCTTTTGTGGTGCATTATCAGGGGAGTGTGCAAAAAAAAAAAAGAATACAGCTTCAAAATCTAGGTAGTTTGATAAAAAATTGGATTGTTAATAGTTTGAGATTTTTTTATTTTTTTTCCAGTGTATTAGTTCTACAAACTAAACCAAACTAAAATTGTTGGCTGTTTTTCTGTCTTTTATCTTGGAGTTCAGTTTTTTTTTTTAATTCTTTTGGTGAAATTTGTTTTTATCTGCATATAGTATTAGACTAACTGAGATGTGATTTGAGCGTGCAAGAAGAGGGTTATATATATAATAACTAAAAGTCCGCGGAATACAAACAAATAATACGTAACAATTAAGAATTAAGATATATCTAAAAGATATTTCTGGTTTAGGTGGTATTTGATAAATAGAGTACAGGGTGGAAAATGGAACGGAGGCTTTAGGTGGTATTTGATATGCCAAATGAATGGCAGTCGAGATCATTCAGTATTCTTGTATGTATGTGGCCATGAGATGTTCTATGTACTTGTATCAAATATAGAACCTTTGTGCTTTGAATTATTTAATAGTCTTGCTAAGCCTAGTTTGGCCAATTTCATTCTTTTTATTCATGTGTTTGAAGGAGAGCAAGAGTGAAAATAACCATAAATGGCAGGCATACAAAGGATTTGGACCATTTGGTTCAAGATTGATAAACTCAGATGTCTTGGATAGATTTGAAATCTTACATCACAAAGGATCAGATCTGAATTAAAAGCCATTATTCTTCTGTAACTTGAGATGTCAATTATTTGAGTTCTATTACATGCATTCACTGATTTATTTTAAACCTTTAAGGATTCATAATATGATTGAAGAAAGGCAGTTCATGTCTCCCGGCAACAACAGCAAATGCAGCAGCAATGGAAATTCTGTTATCTGATTCTTGACAATGACAGATTGTGTTTTAAAGATATGCGAAGCGCTCAACCAGCATTCTCTTACCAGAGTAATATGCGTTTCAGTGAACCTCTTTGGCTAAAGAATTAGTAAAAGCGATGATATGGAACTAGACAGTGATTCACGTCTCAAACTTCCATCATATGTGCATAATCCTCAACAATTTAAGATGATGTAATATTTTCTGATCAATCCATATCTCAATTATCCAAAACTGCAAGGAAATAAATGCCATATCCATATTCGTAAAGGTTCAATCTAATCATACGGGTGGATTTAGAAGAATGGGATTGTCAAGCTTTTCCTGGTGACTGCCAGCATATTTGACCACAACTGGTGAAATGTATCCCTACAAAAGAACAGTATAGGCTAATATTCATCAAAATTAGAGGCCGACTTTGAAAGTATGGTTATAGATCCAAATTCAAGATGGCATGTACCTGGACAACAAGAGTAACCTTATCTTTTGAGTTCATTGAGGATGACACTGAGCCAGAAGGCAACTTTTAGCATTGATGATAGTAGATATTTTCTTCAGTAGTGACATGATAACTAATTAAAATCTTATGGCGGAAAATACCATCCAAAGTGGAGTCAAAGCCATATTATCCAAATCCAGTAAGAACAAGAATGCCAAGAAAATTTAATAATGATAGCCTTAATTAAGCTTATGCCTTAACTCATCGATATATTAATAAAACATAATGTGTAAAATTAAACGGACCCTAAAAGAAAAATGAGCTAATCCCAAGGATAACTTCGACAAGGCACTGGCGCGAAACAAAATGGGCATGCGGGATTCGTCAGTAGCCAAGTGAAAACGCATTCGGAATGATATGCGTGTGAGCATGGCAGGAAGGATATTTCTCCTCCGGCAGAAGACCCGTTCAAACAAACACAACATTCGTCCCTAACTTGTCCTGCTTTCGTAAGGGAATCAATGAATGACCACTTTCCAGGAAGGTATGCATACTTGTTTTCCCCTAGCCAGTCTAATTCTAAATTCTCCTCCGTGATGGCTCTGTCCTTAGCAGCCTCAATAGTTTCATCCTCTTGTTGTACCGTGTAAATCTGAATCGACACAGCCATTTGGAATAACCTGCAGCCAGCATTCGACGGATCAGCCTTCATTTGATTGGCAAGATCACGAATTTGTTGTATCAATTCTTCTTTCACATCCTCGCGCACCCCATAACCGCTAAAAAGCCTATTGAAAATATCATATGGCCCGACAACGTAATGCCAAGGCAACCAAAAGCTAGGCCCATCATAAGCTAGTCTTTCATCATCACCTCGACCTGGTCTTTTTTTCAGTATGTGTTTTACTGCGAAATCAAAATAAACACCGTAAATTTCCGGCGGCAGTGATAGTAGTTCCCGTTCGCGATACCGCAGAATAATGCCTTGGGCCTGGCACACTTGGTATTCAAAATGATATCTTCCGTAGGAAGACATTTACTTTCTAGTTTCTCTGCAAAGATTATCAAGAAAATAACAAATTAAACGAATTTTAAGACTGAACAAAACCCATACCAATGTGTAGGTATATATAGAGAGCGAACCTGCGTTTAATTCCGTTTAACAGAAGGACAAGGAAAAATAAAAAGGAAAGTTTTCTATTGAATAAGGATTCTAGAATGGATAGAGTTCTTGTTATTAATTCAAGGAATAATGGAATAATGGATAGAGTTCTTGTTATTAATTCCGTTTATAAGAGGCGTTTGCTTTTTCCTATATATTTGCCAACTTAATTTATTATTTTTATTTATTTTACTTTTATCAACTATAAAATATTCATGAATTTCGTCAATTTCCTTATTTTTATTCTCTAATACCTATAAATAAGTCTTCCATCGAGAATTTAATGAATTTTTAAAAATTTAGAAATTCTAATGAAGTTCGTGAATTTGAATAGATTTTTAAAAAAATAATTAAAATCTCATTAAAAATGATGAAACTTGAAAAGAATTTGTTATGCATGTTTTTAAGCTTGAAATCTATCCAAATATTTTGAAACTCCGTGATTATTGAAAGAGGCCGCTATTATATCCATGGTTTATATATATATATAGAAAGTAGGTCGTGAGCACTTTGAAATGGTATTAAGAATGCAATATTTCGACTTCGTTTGACATGTCGTAATAAT
>CAIGRT010017900.1:0-10299 GCA_903798405.1 Fraxinus platypoda
TGGTGGATACAGCCTTAAGGATTCATAGATTGCGGCATGCATGTAAACCAGCTTGCCAAGTTCTTGAACTTGAAAAATTCTCCCTTTTTCTGCTTCTTCTACTGGTATAGCTGACCTGAGCTCGTCTCTGATCTTTCTTTCCACTTCTGGATGGGTTGAAACGAGCCACAGAAACCACGTGAGACCTGAGCTAGTCGTGTCTCGCCCTGCAATCATTAAATTCAGTATGGTGTCCCTCAAGAACTTATTGTCTCTTTTCAAATCTTGATTCTCAATCTCTTCAGTACTGATGTAAGATGTTAGCAAATCAGCAGCACAATTTTCATCATTTCTTGATTTCATTTCATCCCTTTTCATTGATATGTATTTTCCTATGATACTGTCCAAGACTTCCCAAGCTNTTGTCTCTTTTCAAATCTTGATTCTCAATCTCTTCAGTACTGATGTAAGATGTTAGCAAATCAGCAGCACAATTTTCATCATTTCTTGATTTCATTTCATCCCTTTTCATTGATATGTATTTTCCTATGATACTGTCCAAGACTTCCCAAGCTTTCATCAATTTTTGTGCAGAGCCAAACCCGATTTTCCTTTGAAATGTCCATAGGGTTTCTGGCAAAACGTGTCTCGTGAAAATGGCTTCTTCAGCATCATCCATGGCTTTTGAAAATGGAACATCAGGAAATTCAATTGATAAACATCCAGGATCATAACCTGTGACCAAAATGCATGTTGTATCAAATGTTAATCTTTGGAACAAATCCTGCAAATCAATGACTTGGCTATTCTTGCATACAATTTCAAGGACTGGGATTAGGCCTTTTTCCACCTTTTCGTGCATTGTTTTCACCATAAACCGATGAAAACGCGGATGATTAATCAATGTGTACATGGATTTTCTCTGATTCTTCCATGATTCACCGTCCGTATTAAAAATCCCATCTCCCAAAACATCAAAAAATTCTTTAAATTTAGGCCCCTTTGGGAAATTCTGAAAATTGGCACTCATGATATAGTGCACATTGGCAGGATCAACAGTTGCCAGCATTTCCATGTTTACAAACCAGGGACCTATGAACCTAAAAGTACAGTCCTTAGTTTTCCTCAAAACCTCAGTGCAATAATCGTGAATCTGTCCAATTTTAAACAGAAGTGTTGGCAGCATACCGAGCAGTGGCCAGTTAATAACAAGCACGTTGTAATTCCAAAAACCCCAAAGACAAAGAAACCATACGACTGCTAAGCAAACCTCAAAATACCCCACTAGTGCCATTCTACAATGAACGAGTCGAATGCTGGATGTAGAAATATAGGAAGGCAGACTTGACAGAATAAAACTCGAACAAATAAAATCATGAAATGGTGGACTCTAAACCAGCATTATATATCTGTGCCTGATGACCTATGGATTAACATGGGATGAGCTGCATTAAATATCTTTCCATCCCATCTATTAACCACAACAAAATTACTGGTGCATTGTATGTTCCTAACGATTTTTGGTACTTTCAGAATCCTTTTAATTAGCATTAACATTTCGATGTATTTATATTATCTCATTCTATTCAATACTATTTGTTGTGAAAATTGTAATTAGGCCTGTATAAAATCTTGAAATGATGCACTCTAAACCAGCATTATATATTTGTCTATAACAACCTACGGTGGGATGAACTCTAATAAATATTTTTCCATCCCATCTCTTAATCACCACCAAATTTCTGGTGCATTACATGTTCCTAATGACTTCTGGTATTTTGTGAAACTTTTTAATTAGCATTATTCATTAACATTTCAATTAATGTATATTACCCGTCTATTAATCACACTGTTTAACACTATTAGCTGCAAAAATTGTTAACAAACCAACAAAATCTTGAAATGGTGCACTCTAAACCAGCATTATGTATTTGAGTATGACAATCTGTTTCTGTGGATTACATGGGATGAACTGCAGTAGATATTTTTCCATCCCAGCTATTCACCACCACCAAATTACTGGTGCATTAAATGTTCCCAATTACTTTCGGTATTTTGTGAAACTTTATAATTAGCATTAATCTTTCTTTGTATGTATATTACTGCATGTTAGTAAGGGTGTCAATGGGGAGCAGCTCGCCCTAGCCGAGTTGGCTGATTTGCACGAGTTAGCTAGCTCGCTTGCGAACCAGCTCGTAACCCCGCTCGCGAGTCAAAGCTAGGAGGTAGTTTTTGCCTTTGACAAATTTAGGTCGTATCTTATCGGGGTCAAAGGTAATATCTATATTGATTACTCATCATTAAAGTATATGTTTAAAAAGAAAGATGCCAAACTCCAATTGATTCGATGGGTGTTATTGCTACATAAACTCGACATTGACATCCATGATTTAAATAAAAAGGGACAGAAAATCAAATAACGGATCATTTATCAAGACTTGAGCAAACAGATGAGGCAGGTCGAGGAGAAATTCATCAATTTTATTTTTATTTTTATTTTTATTTTTTTTCAGATGAGAAGATCGAGTAATGGACCCCACAATTTTGAAAAAAAAAAGGGTCAAAAAAGTTTTTTCTTGTTGAAATAATTGGTAACAAACTAGGGTTTAGTCAACAAAATCACAAGAAAGGTTGAAAGGATTGGCCATATTGTCTTTTAAAAAAGAAGTTCTAAAATAAATTTATTGTAATATTAATTTTTAATTTTCTATCAAAAAATTATAAAAGAGTAAATATAATTTAGACAATTGAAAAAAATTTATATTGTTTTTGTAACTTTGTATATTTTTTATTCAATGAAAATTATTATTAATTATCATTATATATTTTTTTAAATATTAATATGAACCCATATTTGAAGTTTGACTAGGCCCGAAAATCTCGGGGTTGGCCTGATTTAACCATATAATAATATATACACTGTTCATGTAATCTTCTCCTCTCTGTTTTCTGGTTCTTTTGGGGGGCGGGGGAAAGGGTGGGTGGGAGAATGTTTAGGAAGACTTATACCAAGGTTTATTACAATATTATAGACCACATTAATACCAAAGTAGATTACAATTGACAATTTCTTTTTCTTCATACTTCCACCATTGACATAACAAGTAACCTAGGAAAAGGAAAAAGAAACCATAACGTTGGAAAAACTAAACATGCATAAACATGACCGCTTAGGACAATCTCTTGCTAATCCTAACCTTTAATCCATGTCTCATGTAGAGGATGACAGAACAATTGGTGGTTATTATATGACCTTCGACCACCTCGACTTGATAATTATGGATTATAGTAGCGGCAACAGCCTTTATCTCTGTGAAAGCCACTTCTTTCCCAAGGCAAGTCCTTGGACCAGCATTGAATGCCAAGAACTTGTAGGAGGGCTCGTGTTTGATCGTCCCGCGCTCAGAAATCCACCTCTCGGGCTTGAATTCGAGGCAATCCTTTCCCCAAATTGTCTCCATTCTCCCCATTGCATACAAAGAGAACATCACCTTCATTTTTGGATGAACAAAATGGCCACTTGGAAGGATGTCTGTCTGTAGAGGCTCCTTGTGCTGAAATGGAACTGGTGGATACAGCCTTAAGGATTCACAGATTGCTGCATGCATGTAAACCAGCTTGCCAAGTTCTTGAACATGAAAAATTCTCCGTTTTCCGGCTTCTTCTGCTGGTATAGCTGATATGAGTTCATCTCTGATCTTTCTTTCCACTTCTGGATGGGTAGAGACGAGCCACAGAAACCACGTGAGGGCAGAGCTAGTCGTGTCTCGGCCCGCAATCATTAAATTTAGTATGGTGTCCCTCAAGAACTTGTCGTCTCGTTTCACATCTTGGTTGTCATGCTCTTCAGTACTGATGTAAGATGTTAGCAAATCAGCAGCACAATTTTCATCATTTCTTGATTTCAATTCATCCCTCTTCATTGATATGTATTTTCCTATGATTTTGTCCAAGACTTCCCTAGCTTTCCTTAATTTCCTTTCTGCGCCGAACCCGAATATCCTTTGAAATTTCCATAGGCTTTCAGGCAAAACATGTCTCACGAAAATTGCTTCTTCAGCATCATCCATGGCTTTTGAAAATAGAACTTCTGGGAATTCGGTAGATAAACATCCAGGATCATAACCTGTGACCAAAATACACGTTGTATCAAATGTTAATCTTTGAAACAAATCCTGCAAATCAGTCACTCGGCTATTCTCGCACACACTTTCAAGAACTGGGATTAGGCATTTTTCCACCTCTTCGTGTAGAGTTTTCACCAAGAACTGATTAAAACGCTGATGATTAATCAACGTGTGCGTGATTTTTCTCTGATTCTTCCATGAATCTGTGTCGGAATTAAAAATCCCATCTCCTAAAATATCAAAAATTTCTTTGAATTTAGGGCCCTTTGGAAAGTTCTGAAAATTGGCACTCATGATATAGTGCACATTGGCAGGATTAACAGTTGCCAGCATTTCCATGTTAACAAACCAGGGATTGAACCTAAAAGTACCTCTCTTAGTTGCCCTCAAAACCTCAGTGCAAAAATCGTGAATCCTTCCAACTTTATACAAAAGCACTGGCAGCATCCCGAACACTGGCCAGTTCCCGACAAGCACCTTATACTTCCGAAACCTCCAAAGACAAAGGAACCACAGGATTGCTAAGCAAACCTCAAAATACCCCACTGTCGCCATTTCAGGAGAAATGAGTCAAATCCTAGACGTAGAAATATAAGAAGGTGAACTTTGATAGAATCAACCTGAACAAACAAATTGTTGAAAAGGTGCACTCTAAACCAGCATTATATATTTGTATATGAATACTTATTTATCAACATAGATGAATTGCAATAAGTATTTTCTCATCCCATCTATTAACTACCACCAAATTACTGATGCAATTGGCCATATGTTCCTAATGACTTTTGGTATTTTGTGAAAAAATTATGATTTGCATTAACATTTCTATGTATTTATATTACCTGCCTATTTATAACGCTATTTAATACAATTCTTTTTCCCAACAAGAAAGTTAAGGCTAATATGTCATTGTATTGAGAATAGAACAAATTTTCACTTGCATCATCCCACGTATACTAAAATAAAAAGTGCTGCAATGCAAATAAGTCAAACAATTAAGCTATTCGACAGTCGGGAGTAAACATAAGGTCAATACTTCGCTCGACCTCCATGGCCGAGCAGGATGAAAAGACCACAGAGGTCCAAAGGCGTTGTGGTCGAGATGAATTGCCACTTAGTTTTCACCAGGTGATGACAAGGGACTTAATTACTTCAGTTGGATGCATTAAAAGTTAGGGAAATGCCGGATGTACCGAGGGGGTGGCTACCGAATGTGCTACCCCCCTCACAAAAATCCGACCCCACATGAATATAATAATGCCGACCTCGTGGTCTCCACTTTCTGATGTGAGTGGGGTGTAAAAGATTAGGGAAAAAATTATGTACACATAGCACGACCCTTAAGTTAATAACGTGTGTACAACTTTCATAAATGAAGGACATCGAGAATTGTAAATAATATTCAACCGAGGGGGTGGCTACCGAATGTGCTACCCCCCTCACAAAACTCCGACCCCACGTGAATATAATAATGCCGACCTCGTGGTCTCCACTTTCTGATGTGAGTGGGGCGTAAAAGATTAGGTAAAAAATTATGTACACGTAGCACGACCCTAAAAGTTACTTTTAAGAAAGTAAAAATCTCGACTTCATTACTAGAAACAACTTTTACCAATGTTCGAGAAAAAGAAACTTAAAAAGTAACTTTTACTTCTTTTTAAATTTAGCGTCTGTCAGTTACTGATTTTTTGGTTCAAAATCTTGATTTTTTTACCGTTAAAAAACAACCTTGGGCCCACCAATGTGAGGAAGAAGTAAAAAAGGGCTGTTGGCAACGGCCAGATTTTATATTAAAATCAAGCAAAAATTGCTCCCAAATAAGCACTTAAACTTAAAAAGTAACTTTTACTTTTTTTTAAACTTGGGCAAATTAAAGTAAAAACAGGCATGACGGCTATGAAATATTAAAAATGCAGTTGAGTCCAAGTTGGATAAGAACTAATGAAGCATCGAGTTGAATAGAAACAAAAGCAATATTGACTTCTTAAGAAATTAGTCTACTCATCCCCAAGAGTTCCGAAGTCATTCTCATTCTAACGCGTGCAGTCTTGTTAACTTTTCAATTGAATCAACCCTTGCAGCATTATCTGAATTTATTTTGAAGTTATCCTTTGAAAAATGTAGGGTTCATTTGGTTTTTGCATCAGTTTTCAATTTTGAGTTCATCTTTAATTTTTATTTTTATTTTTATTTTTGAGGGTATGTTTCAAAATTGTTGAAAAGTATTTGCTTTTTCATTTTAAAAATTATATTTTTGACATTTTATTCCATTGAATTTGATTATTCAGTAGAATAAAATAATTTATACGTTAATATATTATCAAGTAATATATACATTTTAAAGTTGGTAAATCTTATAATATTTTTTCCCACTATAAAGTAAATAAAAATAAATAATAATTGAAGTTGACAAAGCATAGAAAATTTTAAAAAAAAATCAATGATGTGGACTGAGAATTTTTACATGTGTTCATTTAAATATATCTTTTTCAAATTTTTATTTAAATAACCAATAAGAGCTTGAACTATTTTATTTTTTTTTTTACAATTTTTTTTCCTATAATTTTTTGAAATTTTACTTTTTCAGAACTTTTATTTTTCTAGAATTTTAAATTTTTTTCCTTTTTAAGAACTTATTTTATCAAAATTTTTTATTTTTTTAGAATTTTATATATTTTTTTAATTTTTTTTATTTTTTAGAATTTTATTTAATATTTTTCGTGTTTTCAACTTTTCACTAAAAACACTCGAAACGTTAAAAATACGTTGTAAATTTATATCATAAGTATAACTTGTTTTCAAAAAATAGCAGACTAAACAAATTCTTGATCTTTTACAAAACTGTTTCTCGAGTAACAAACATTTGTGTGCAAAATGAAATTATGAAAGTGTGTGGAAAGTTGCCAAAAGTTTCAATTTAATTGGCCATACAATGTACGTCGAAAAATTGTATTGCCATCCTCTAGATTTCGCACACTCCATTTCTCAATCGATGCAAAATGTATTAAACAAGCACCCTCTAGGCGATTATCTAGTTTATACAGCACATCACTAAGAAAGTATCCTAGTTTTCATTGATGTAGGATACTGTACACGCTCTCTTTGGATAAAGAAATCTGGATTATTCACACAAACAACGAACAGAAGGGGTTCTTAATTACCTTGCTATCGTGATTTAGGAGGTGAAAAGGACTCTAGACAGATTATTTCAAGTCATTCTATACTAGTAATGAAATTGATCTCATGCCCACGGTGGTCAGTGCCGGATAAAAAACTTCTAGTGAGCAGGAGATCATATCTGTACTAAGTAAACCAAGTTCAAAATCACACAGAACTTTTCAAAATTGCTCCACACCGACAAATTATTAATCCGATAACATATGGTGAAGATTCCATAATTCAATACAGCGAACAAAGAGAAACCAGATACTGATTTCAGACAAGGATAGACTACGAAGAAGAACGAGTAGCAGAGAGTTTAAGACATTCACTTTGACATCTACGGAGGCACACATCGTTCCAGTTGGGGACTTGATGTTGATTGACACAGACCGTACGAGCACAGGCATCAGAACAAGCATCAAGCTCGGAAACGCCACAAACTGTAACACATGTATCCGGGATTGGATCCTTGGAGAATGCGCCGACCTTCTTCAACATTCTCTTTGACGTGCAAACTCTCTCACACACAAAAATATCATCAGCATTCTTTTCTCTGCCCCGAGCACTTTTGATTCTTTGCTCCTCTGCGCGCTTCCTCTTTAGTCGGAAAGCTTGACCGGCAACAACAGCAGGAATAGCAGCCCCGAGCAGGGACCACCATACCTCAACCATTATTGCTACAGATACAAAGATTTTTCTCTTTTCCAAATGTTCTGCTTAATAGAAAAAAAAAACAGATATGTGCAGCTCAGGATAATACGAAAATGTGAAGCTAACATAACATTATGGATATTTGCATAGCAAAATCTTCGACACATTTCAACAGATCATACTGCATTAACATACAGAGAGGATTGTGTCATGAACAAAAGCACAATAGCGAATTTCCAAAAATTAAAAAAAATAAAATAAAATTTAACATATGTACTAAGCAAATAGGAATCTAATATTATAACATTCAATTGCAGAAACAAATAATGGAATTCCGAAATATCACAATCCATTTCTTTGGGAGGCATAACAAAAACGTGAGACCTATCTTCATTTCCCCCCTTTTCATATGTACTTTTACATTTCTACGATCGCTAATAGGAACTCTAATTCTAATCTTGATTGCATAGTCTTAAAAAAAACGCCGCCATTATTGATCCAGAAAAACTTAATGCATCAACCAAATTGAAAAACCAAGCATAAACTCCATTACACAAAATGGAATGGGAAAAAAACCCTCACTTAAAATTGCACAATACAAAATGCACAAAACAAAAAGGAAATTGAACGATTTGGAATTTAGGGTAAGCAAAATCGATTACCCAAAGCCAATTACTAGGTATAGGGATTTAGATTTAGGGCATACCGGCTAAGCAATAATTGGCGTGCAGACAACTAAGAAAGAGGCCGGAGTGGAAGAAAAACTACACAATAGAGATCGCTCAAGAGGGAGAACATAATTTGGGCTGGGCTAGGTCTGCCATTTGGGCCTAAATTGAATAGGCCCACTCAATATATAACCTGATACTTTCACAAATATACGAAAAAACCAAACTATTTAAAAAAATATTGTTTTAACCTTTTTATTACAAAAATACTGATTACAGCGTAAGTTATCCAGTGTTTTTTGTTTATATAGAGAGTGAACCTTCTGGGAATGTTTTCAGGTTGAATTTGTAAGAATAATGATATTGGAAATTGAATTGCTTAATCCTAAAAATTTGCCTACTTGATCTGATTGTTATTGATGTCAAACCAGTCTCCATAAAACATGCTAGATGACGACTTGCTCTCTAGGGTATGTCAAAGACTCACAATGTGTCGGGCAATCGAGGCTAACAATTGGGCACGAGAAAAAAGCACATCCTCAGCCTAGCCTAGCACCAACCTATCTCTAGATTCAAGCAACGTCGTGCTTGGCTATAGACCCGCAATTCCTTGTGACTGGTCTATGCAAACACGTCTCAGTACGTTATTATTTTACTAAAATTTCCGAAAATACTATAAAAGATAAGGATCAATCTACTTGTACACCTCGTGGTGTACATAATGATTTACACCCCTCTCACATAGAGAGGGGCCCACAAATATTTTATTGTGTGTGGACCCCCCTCCATGTGAGGGGGGTATAAGGCTATGTGTACATCATTATGTACACATAGCATGATCCAAAAGAAAAATCCGGCAATACTAAACCGTGCTGAGGGGCTGTCTGTAGACACAGGATTTTGTTCAGAAGTGTCTTGTTAGTAGGGCTTCCCTATATCATTAGTATGCATATTTGCAGGACATATCGATTGGTTACAATGTACTTTTGTATGCAAATAATGTGGTCATGGATCTTTTAAGATCATAAAGTTCTTTATTCAATATGAACTTCTGAAGTGAGAAGAAGAGCCAAAAACAACTCATATTTTCCAAAGAAAAAATAATAAACATATATATCGAATTGCTGCCTGGTTTGAAATCATGAAAGCTTCATTTTTCCTTTGTATATGTACATGATTTCAAGTCCGGTGCTTTTCTGATATCAAGTAACACGGATGAGTAGTACAACCATGATAAAGACACAAATCATTACAAAAATGGCAAGCCATGTGGTACACGATGTCTTGAAACTCTGCGAGTATACCTCCATTGCCCGAGTGTTGGCATGTCCAGTGCTCGCCAAGCTCTGCTCGACTGCTTTCTCTGTTGAGTCAAGTATCTACACTCAAAAGACAACCAACACAAGGAGAACAAATTGTAAAAGCACTGATCGATGAGCGATATAGTAAATAGGATTACTTACCAAGTATTTGAAACAAGCATTACAATCTATATATAAATATATCAAAGCAACCTAGTGCCTAAAATTTAAGCAAGCGAGATTTGAACTCACTTTCTCTGTGTTTTGTATCGATTGACTCATCATCAGGGTGCTCTCTTTGAGTTGTCGTGCCAAACCAACCATTTCATCAGTCAAATCATCTTGAAGCTTTCTGCAGAAAACAACAGTTATGATCAGTTTTGTAGGTACAATCTGCAATATTATGATGAT
>CAIGRT010017903.1:0-12637 GCA_903798405.1 Fraxinus platypoda
GTAATTAACCCGCTACAGAGTTCTAATAAAGATATTCGAAGTTAAAGGTTTGAAGGTTGTGGAAGCAATGGAAATTCAAGGACACGTTCTAGGATTATAGTTCGCCTAAATCGCAAGTATAAGGTGTCGCCTAAATTGACAAATAGTTGGCCATGAGAAATGCTCCAACATGAGAAATAAATAAATGAATTTAATGGAGCATGTAAACAACTTCATTACATCTATCCGGTCGACAAACATTTACACCATATGACGCTTTCCGCAAAATTTGTTCGTCCTACTTCCTAACACAGTTGGAAGTGTGTCATCTCATGTTGCAACATAAAGGCCTTCCTCGCTGTTGCAATTTGTTCCACATACAAATCATCTGCCTCGGAGATTGGTAGTGAGCCGTATAATAATCTTCTATGCACCCAAACTGGCAGAACTTCAAGCTATGTACGTACTCAACTGCTCGTAAATCATTGAATTTCTCGACCCACATTCCCATGCTCACGTCCTCCATTTTGAACAACTGCAGATCAACAACTTAGTTATATTTTGCATGTTATAAACATTTAAATGATGATGCATTTATATGATTGTATGTGTATACGAAAAAGGAAAGATAGATTATGGAATTTACCCGTAGCTTATGCCTCTCGAAGTCGGAAACAATAAAGTTTGCAATGTCCGATGAAATAATGTATCCTGGCCCATTCGCATAGGGCGGATAGACTTCCTCTGGCCATTCCTAGACCACCACAAAGAACATAATGAACGTTATTACAATTTTAGAGCACATGTCGAAAAAAAAAAAAGTACCCCAAATTAAAAGAACTTCTAAAAAAGCTCAAGCATATTTGGCCAAAAAGACTTTACTTCTTTCTTTAGGCGCAGCTAAACATGATCTTAATGTGTCGCCGACATCAAAAGAAGTTAGTCCAAAGAGTCGCTCCAAGTTTGGATTAACAAATAAGAACATCTCCAAGAGAGAATTTTAGTTATAAAGAGCGTCTTAATAGAGAGTATCTTTAAATTTGGAGAATAAAATCTTTTATACACTTCAACAATGTTCTCTATTTTAGCTCTTCATTTTGTTTTTCTCAAGTAACATTTATTTATCTCTCCACATCTTTTATTCAACATAATTTTATTTTATGTCAACGATCAATCAGTTCAAATATGATTTGAACAATTTAATAAATAGACGATTGAAATTTGTAATTTATTAAATAAAGAGCACATGTCGAAAAAAAAAAAAAGTACCCCAAATTAAAAGAACTTCTAAAAAAGCTCAAGCATATTTGGCCAAAAAGACTTTACTTCTTTCTTTAGGCGCAGCCAAACATGATCTTAATGTGTCGCCGACGTCAAAAGAATTTAGTCCAAAGAGTTGCTCCAAGTTTGGATTAACAAATAAGAGCATCTCCAAGAGAGAATTCTAGTTATAAAGAGCGTCTTAATAGAGATTATCTTTCAATTTGGAGAATAAAATCTTTATATACACTTCAACAATGTTCTCTATTTTAGCTCTTCATTTTGTTTTTCTCAAGTAACATTTAGGGGGTGTTTGACACCCATTTTAGTAGAAAAATGTGTTTTTGAATAGTGACTGAAGGAAGAATGTGTGGTTAAAAAATAAGGAGAATTTTTAGATTTATGTGTAATATTATTTTATTGATAGAATGTGTGGTTGAAATGAAGAAGGAAAAATAGAATGAGAATGAGAATGAGAATGAGAAAAAAATGGGTGCCAAACGGGGGCTTATTTATCTCTCCACATCTTTTATTCAACATAATTTTATTTTATGTCAATGATCAATCAGTTCAAATATGATTTGAACAATTTAATAAATAGACTATTGAAATTTGTAATTTATTAAATACAATCATTAAAAAGTAAAAATAAAGAGTGAGTTTAGCTCTCCAAAACTCTCTCTCTATTTTAAAAAGTTAGAATAGAAATTCACTTGAAACCTACTTTTAAGTATCCACTCTTTAAAATAGAAAGCATCTTGTATTTAGAGTCTCTTGGAGATGTTCTAACAAGCTTCTTCAACAGTCAAACTAGCAACAAAGAAAAAGGGGTTCCAGGGACAACCTTTTGCTCCTAAATACAGCAGTCATACCGTCTACTCCATTTCTTAATAATATCCCAAGTTTCCATTTAGGCTCTAGGAAACCAGTTCAGAATCAAAATAGGTTTTTCAATGGCATCCAATGAAAAAGTTTAAATAAACATCCCAAAAAACTTACTCGAATGATGCAGATATAAGGGCATCTAATGCCACAGAAAACTGATCTGATTTTAACTATCATTTCATTACAAAACAGTGCAAAAATCCCCATGCTTGCATAAAATAGGGAGAAAATGAACAGAAAACTGATCTGATTTTAACCATCATTTGATTATAAAACAGTGCAAAAAACCCACTTGAATAAAATAGGGAGAAAATGAAAAATCTTTCCCAGTAGTTCTGCCTGTGTCCTGGAGGCTACACTTGGCGGTTTTGTTAACTACACAAGATGCACACAAGTCTACTCTATGCCATTAATTGTGCAAATGGCTTCAAGTGGACTTCCATAATATGAGATATACAGATAACTTTGTGGGCAACTGGCCCTTTATTAAATGTATTAAAACTGGATTCAATACCACCACTAGGTCAACTAATGGAACGCGTTATACTGCTCGAGTAACAAATTTGTCCCCTAAATTGCGATGGCATTGACCACGGGCACATAAGTCATATACCAACAAACAGAACAAAGGAAATCAACTATAAAGATGGAAAAGTAAAATGTTGTAATAGTACCTCATATGTCACTGCCCATTTACCACTTCGCATGGGCTTATGGTAGTAATTCATATTCCCAATGTACAAGCTCTTGTTCTTAGGTATTTTCTTCACTTCCATAAGAACAGAATCTACTCTGACAAATGTGTCATCATCAGTTTTCATAATATACTTTGCAGAGGATCTTCGGACCTGCAAAGGTACAAAATTAAACCAGTCGAGCTACAAACTTAATTTCAATCCATAACTTGCCAATGAATCCGCTACTCACCCCATATTCACAGATGGCAACTGTCTTTAAAACAACAAGGTCATAGTTGTCCATGTATGGTACTATTACAATGTCTCCAAAAAAGTTGGCTTCTTTCTTTAATTCCACATTCACTTCCTTTCTTGCATGCTGTCCAAAGATATTCTTAAAATAAATTCAAAAGCCTTCAACAAAAGAATTAAAAGAGGTTGCATTTGCATCATACGTTCCATTAATCGGTTCACCTACCAGTGCAACAAAGAAACGAGCAACAGTTTTGGATGATTTTATTAGCCTATGCTGCATCCAAGACTTCCTCACAGCCATACGTTCTGCAAAGTGATTGCCTGCTGAAAGAATGCCAATGAACAGTTCAATGGGCCTGTCTAGAATAGGAGGAGCCCTCCATCTGTTAGACCAATCAAGATTTCGTTGAGGCGCAAAACTGGGATGCGATGTGGGCAAGGAAGCAGCAAAAACAGAGTGGACATCAATGTCTCCATTCAAAGATAATCCTGTGGCATCTTCAAGTGTAAATCCCTAAATATTAAATAAACACTTGAGCAAAGTCCCATTTATCACAAGACCAAAAATATTATATAGTGGGAAATAACTTACAGGGTGATATGGAAATGAGGTGACATGTCTTCCATCCACATTGACATGGTACCCCTCCAAGCCAGCTCTAAGAGTTAGGACAAATAGCTTGTCTTCTGCAAACGGGAATGCCCAATCAACATCCATCCTCTTCGGCGTTCGGCCTATTAACCGGTTTAACCACCATGTTATCTTTGATTCTTCAGACCCATCGTCATCATCTCTAATCCACTTTTCACATTTCACCAAACCATCCACTGGAGAAGTTTAATGAATTATCCATGAGGGTTAGTGCACGAGAAAAAAGTACAGAAGATACGGCCAAGAGGAGCACATATATTAAACAACTACATATCAATGCTTAACATCAATATTATATCAAAGAATTATAGTTCTTCCACCAGAAGGGCATTTATAGATGTCATGGACAAGATGCACTTTCTCCATAATTTTCTTCCAGCATCATATAATTGCTTAAAGGTGGGAAAATGAAAATTCAATTTAAAAATTCCGGCCTTAAAATTGTATACGCAATTTCACTTTTAATTTCTTTCATTAAGAACCATCTATTCTCCCCTATGAGAACAATCTTTCACCGTGCTAACTTGAATCTAATAGAATAAATTCCAGAAATACCTGATGATGAATAAACTGGAAAACGCTGTGCAATCGAAATGTATAAACCCATAGGCAAGTAGTCAAGTGACCTATTACTATAGGCAAGTAAGTCAAGTGAGCTAAATTACAAGTCACTTTTCACCTTTGTTCTTTGATTAATCAGATTATTTATAATTATTGTTTCTAATTTCTTCCCAAGATACCCATTTTTCAACCTTGCAGATTCAATATAACAAAAATAGCATTCCAATAAAAGAAAATTAATGTCATATCAATTTATGAAACCAAGCAACTCATCAGAAAAGCAATTCTAATTACTCACCAGTCTCCTCATCGGCCCGTGACTTCCTCCCATCACACCGCTGAGCAGTCCCCCACTGCATCCTATAACAAGTGTTTTGCTCAATGACAGGCTTCCCGCTCCAATCTCCCTTCACCCGCGGATTAAAATGCAGGATCCTTGGAGGGTCCTCTCCATCCACTATCCTCAACCCCTGCAACTCCATCATAAACTGTGAAACCATCAAGTACAGTCCCTTCTTCAACAGTGAAATCTTCGGATCAGTCTCTGCGTGGGCTACCCTTGGCTTCCCCACCACCGTTATATGCGACCCCAGTGTTAGACCACATGGCAACACCATCACTTTCCCCTTCGTCCCAAACACATCCCCCCTTATAGCTAACGAATGTGGGCACTCCTTACTTTCTCTTTTATTCACACCAGAACTAATACTTCCATTATTATTTTTCCATATCTTTTTGTCACCTATCTTTTCCAGTTCAAGGTCGTGCCAGACCTTTCCGCCATGCTCAATGGCCTCTTTCGCTGACTCTAATATCCCATTTCCCGGGATTGCATTTACAATGCCAGCACTGAAATTCAAGCTTGTCAACGGTATTCTACCAAACTCTTGGATTCTTCTATCATGTTTCGAATGGTTAGAAACCTTAAAAGCTACATCATGAGGGCGTATGGGGGCCTCTTTTACCTCCAAATTTTCCTCAATTTCCAGCACAAACGGCTTGTAATTCAAAAACTCATTATTACTAGTTAAAATCCCATCTTGCGTAACTGAACCAAACCCATTTTTTAACACAAAGGGGACTTCAAAACTCACTAGAAGCATGTACAAAAATGCAATAAAAACAAGAATCTGAATTGATCTTTGCCGTCTCAGCGAAAAGAACAATTCCAATTTTGGCCTCCTCATCTTTGATCAATTTTTTAGCTAAAGAAAAGGAAATACCTGCTTCAAGTTCAAAATCCTATGATCATTACAACAGACTGCAAAATTTTCCAACTTCCATAAAACGGCAAAACAAGCCAACTCAGAAACAAACGAAAAACCCAAGAAAACAGGGAGATGTAGCCAGATAGAGGTAGGTTAGCAACACAATGATGCAACCGCTTTTAGAGAGGGAAAGAGGTACATACATATATAAATGTACACATAAATATATAGATAGAGAAGTAGAGAGAGGCTTTCTGGGTCGGACACTTTTGGTAAAGAATATTCATTTCATTTTCAATTCAATTGATAAGGCTTTCTTTTAAGAATATTTTCTCCAAATAAATATTACTAATATTTGAAAAATTACGAAGTTGCCAGCTAAATTTTTCAACATGCCAGAACTGAGTACAGTTTCTAATCCAGAGGTCTAATGTTATTTAGTATTATTGGTGCTTAGCACCAATCCAAGTGATAATTAGATGTCATAAATTCATTTAAATGCAAAGTCAAAACATCTATTTAATTGTTGCTATCAAGTGTGTCCACCTAAACTGGTAATTTAGCATCATTGGTGTTAGATAGCAATATTCAATACAGAATGTGCAATCTATAATATATTAAGCCTTTGATTGGTTCCCATTATTTTCAAAATAATATTACAAGCAAACCAAAAAAAAATTCTTATTTTTTTAACCACACATTCTTCATCATAATACTATTTCGAAGTGCATCATTTCCCAAAAAAAAAAAAAAAAAAAAAATGGAGCTCAAACAGACTCAATATTATATCAAGTGAGAATAATTTTTTGGACAATTATAGCCCTACTACAATTCAATTATTTCAATAATATCTTACTTTTCGTTTTTCAATATGTATTTAATTTACAAAATATAATAAATATTATAATTAAATCTCAATTAATTAACATTCACGTTCATGTCTCTGTTATTAATTCTTAATTAATTAACGAATCATTCACATTCATTTAATTAATATTAATTAAAATTTCACATTCACTTCCATGTCCATGTTATTAATTGTCAATTAATTAATAGTCACATTCATTTAATTAATATTAATTAGAATTCACATTAAAAAATGTAGTTCATTATTCCTCTTCATATATGCTAATTAGCATTTAGTTTCACTTAATTGAAAATTAAATTATATTCGTTTAATATAAATGATTTAACATTCATTGTCATGCATATATTTCTTGATATTAATTCTAAATTAATTAGCATTCATGTTAATTCATGTATCGTATTTGTCATTCATTTTTATTTATGTATTTAGTTGTAATTGTAATACTAATATTCAAATATGTATTTCATTATTTTAGTACATGTATAATCATTAACATTTATTTTCAGTGATTTCCATTTGTCTCATATTTAGATCAAAAAGATAAATAGATGGTCAAATATTACTTTCACAGCACTTATAAAATATTTTAAAATAACGTGTAACGCACATTCAACTCTAACTAGTATAAATAAGATAAAAATTGGAACGGGACCTCATTGATGCCCTGTTTGAGAGCCATTAATTTCTTGTAATGTATTATAAAATAATAGATTGATGGAGAATGTGTTGTTAAAAAGTAAGGAAACTTTATTGGTTTGTGTGTAGAATATTTTATTGTGTGAATGTGTGGTGGAGAATGGTACTGTAGCAAACAATTTAAAATTATAAAGAATGACAAACGGGCCTAAAGTCTAAGCAAATGAAATTATGTAATTACTATAGGATTATGATTCGTTTGGTATAAATTTAATTTGTAATTTGATATGAAACTGTTCTAATATATAAGAATAATAGTTTGTGGGAATAACATGAATATAACCCAAATTAATGATAGGTTGAAAATTAATAGTACAACTTTTCCTAGATTACGAAATGTAAAGTATTATATGAATAAATTCTTGCATTAAAAATGTAAGGTTTGAAAATTTAAAATTCTTCAAAAGTTGTTTGTGTCTTGTCGTTGCCGGAAGCCACGTTGTTACGTTTCTGCCTATATCATACGAGGAATAATCTTTTTGCCTGCATATATTTATGGTCCTAAATTCGAATAATAAGAAGGATAATACATTTCAAATGGCATTCATTTCAAAGTTGGCACTTGGCATAATCTTCTTATTTCAAATAAGTGTTCAACATGATACTAAAGCATATTAAAGAAGAGACGCCAACCGTTTATGAAAAATCCACATGCAAGGTAAATAACGGATACAACAAACTAAACCTTCAATAAATTTGGAGTCGACTGCATATATCATTTTTCTTCGCTTGTCCGGTAACATTAGTAGATCTACAAAGAAATCCAAAGCAATCTATAGCAAGTTTTGAATAACACACTTCCAAGTTTCAAATACATGCAACCTTAAAGGCTTGAAGCAATATGACTCATCATACATATCAGCCAGTCTAACCACACTGCAATATCATATGCTTTATTAAATGAAAAGGAACGTAGTGGCACAAAGGAAATCTTTGGGTGACACTCTTCCAATGCAGCTGGGGAAAAACTCAGACAAACATCAGGGGTGACCGCTCCTGTAACCTTTTATCAGGAATACATCGCCTGCGCAGCTGAACTAATGGGGATCACACCGGAGGATGACACAAGAGCATCCACAAGGACATCGTTTGGGGTCATTGGTATAATGTTTTCATCCAATAGCTGCAGCGAATAAGAAAGAGCAACTGCACAATGAAGCAAACTGTTAATCACACACTATAATCATATCGAAGCATAGGCTTAGAGCATGTTTGACTATGCTTAAAAGTAAGACAAAATTGCTTGAGTTACTTACCTTGCCAAACATGATTTTCAGTTACCTTTCTCAGTTACAAAACATATTTTTATATGAAGTAAGTCTTAGCTTACTTTTTATAAAAGTAAACTTTAAGCATAGCAAAACATGATGCAACATATGTTCCCTAGCAGAATTCAACAGAGTTACCTACCAAATAAAGGTCTCTTCCAGTTGCGATCCTTTGCGAGCTCTTGGTACTTGGTGAGGAAGGTGTCATAATAACTTTATTTTGTTTATTGCAACATCAGGACATGATAGAAAAACAGATTGATATTTAGGAAATCACAAAAAAATAAAAAAATTGAACATAAAAACAAAGAAACGAGAAAAGAACTCCATGAAAATTGCACACCCAGAATTCTGTAACCTACCCTCCACCACGGCCCAAGCGCCTACCAGATTTGTCAAAGGCAAGCCCTGCAAGATAGAAGAATCGCAAAACAAATCAACTCAACACAATGTTCAACCTATGGTCAGCGATGGACAGAAGAAAAAAGGGAGACAGGATGGAAATGCACACCAGGTAAGAGGAACAAGTCCACAGGTTCGTCGGCAAACATGACTGCAAAAACATAAAACTTTTAGTTTCAATCAAATGTCAAATCTTGTTTGTTGTAGAGTCGAGTGCTATCCAACATTACGTATCAAACATATTGAGAGTGTATAACTTCCAACAAAATAAACATACACATACATACATACATACATACATACATACATATACATGTGTTTGTGTCTACAAAGCTAATGCCAAATGTAATTATCTATGCAGGGTTGTAGGGAGCAATTTTCATAGTTCCGAGACTTAATTTTGTTGTTTGGGGGTAAACAAAACGACCACAAGTCCCCAACGACCGAAGAACAAGAATTACCAGTGACAAACATGGTGAATACTAAAGACAGTACACAAATGGAGAGTGCTGAAGTTGGCATGAGTGTGGTGAATACTGCTGGTAGGGTGCCAGAGGTGAATACTGAAGAAGAACATTCAAGCTGTGAGATTAGTGTAGAGCCAAACTAGATTGGTAGGTTCAACTCAAAACATCGAGAAAAGGTATGATGATTGCAGATTGGTTTTGGGGAATTGGCAAATAACTTGATTCGAATTGTATAAAGAGCAGCAGGGACCGAAGAAAGAACTGTTTACTTGAGAGTTGAATTTGATAATTGTAAACTCTATGATTATTTATGAAATTATTAAAATTGAGAATTTACTTTCGCGAAATCTTCATTTGTTTAATGTAAGTAAACCTTAAACAAATAAAGATTTTGCGAAAGTAAATCTGCCTTTACTAAATTCATAAATAATCTCGGAGTCCACAGTTATCAAATTCAAGATAAAGTTAAGAATTCTTCCATTGACCTCTACAACTCTTTATGAGTTCTATTCAATTTCTATGTCAATTCCCCAAAACCAACCTGCATACAGTGGACATTTTCTCTATTTTTTGAGTTGAACTGATGGAGAATTAGAAGGGACAAGTCTATTTAGTTTCCAAATTTAATGCATATTTTAGGAAATGTTCTTAGTATTTGATTTATTACCTTTTCTAGTACTTTCTTACTTATAAAAGGTCTTTTGAAATCCTATATAAAGGGGTTTTTTTACGTTGTAATGGAACCAACTTTGAATGAATAAAAATTAATATATTTCTTCCCCAATTTCTCTCTATTATCTCTTTTTTTCCCCTCCTTTCTCTTCCTCTATTCCCTTTCCCCTTCTTTTATAATTGTTTTGGATCCTGCATCATGAACTACCTAGTTCTACACGAATCTCACAGCTTGAATGCTAGTATTCACCATTTGTGGATTGGGAATTCTTGTTCTTGGGTTATTGGGGACTTATGGTCGTTTTATTTACACCAAACAACAAAATAGTCTCACAACAATGACAATAGCTCCAACAACCCTGCATAGATAATTACACGTTGCATTAGCTTTATAGACAAAAGAACACAGACACTTGCGTAAGTCCACACATATGCATAGCTGTGTAGAAGTAAGAGAAAGGCAGATGGATTTAAAAGTGTAAACCTACAGGAAGCGGACAAGAATTACCATCTTGGCGTTCATTTCCCTCTGCATCAACAGGAGCAGGCTCCAATATATCCATGGAATTCGAAATTAGATCATTCATGCTAGAGATATTCAGCATCCGCATGTGACTGTTCTTGTCCTCTACTCGAGGAACATACAACTTTTTGCTCACCTGTGAATGATTATCTTATCCAAGAACAGCAAATAAGAACTTGAATTTGATAATACATACATAAAAAGGTACACAAATCCTATGGATCAACAAATAAATAAAAACATTCCATTTTGACATGCAATCCAACTCTAGACCAGGATATAAAATTTTCTCCTCCCAGATTAGTATCAGATGGCAAAACAACAACGAAAAACTAAGCCTTGTTCCATTAATCATTTTGATGGCACATTGCAATATTTAAAAGTAGTCCAAATGCTACTTAGCCCCACTCGGGTTACAATCTCAGCCTAGACGATAGGCTAAATGAAAGGTGGACTATCATTTAATGTCAAGTTAATGCCACCTGACTGGGGTTGTAACCCAACGGGGCTAAATGGCATCACTCAATTTAAAAATGTACCTTGATCTGTGTTCTTTAGAATTTCAGACAACACTTTAGAAGTGTCAACTTCTCTTAGAGCACTACAACTTATATAAGCACACAGTCCTTTACAAGACTTGAACCATGGAGCTTCCAATATTATACTTTGTATTGCATCATCTGAAACAATCAAAATAAGGGGGGAAATCCATATGGAATAAATAAGATTCAAATCAATAACAAAAACAAATAAGCACACCACACAACACAAACACATGTATATACGCGTTATGTAGGTATGTGTATGTACCTTCTTGAGATCTGAGAGTGGGATCCATGGACTTGAGTTCTTTTCTGACTTTGCTACGGAGGATCTTCTTTTGCTTAAAAATGGTGTCCAATTGGGTCGTATTGGAGTTCATGGTGGCGAAGTTTAAGGTGGCGGTGTGGCGCAGGTTAAGGCGAGAAGGATATGGGTAGAGGACACGGGTAGTAATAAATGGAGATGGCGATGCGGCGGCGGTTGCTAATGTGCGCGGGTGAATCATCAGCCTTTCAGCGGCCACTATCAATTTTCGGGCCCCCTTTGTGAGCCCTATTATGATCATTTGGGCTTTTTTTAGGAATAATTAATTAATTAAGAGCAGATTTTTACAAAGCAAAAATTATTTAAGTTAAAATTTATTTTCTATAAGAGTAAATTTTATGGATAAGATTAGTAATTTTGGAAATCATATTTGGCAAAGCTTAAAAAGGAATAAAGTTATTTTAAGTTTAATAATGTTTTCTATGGGCCAACAGTCTTGTGAGAGATGATAAGGCGTAAATCCAATTCAGCCACTCAAATTTATTTAGAAAGCGATTTTAATTGGCTTTATATAATATTGGATAATTCTCAAACAAAAACTTCGGATTAAGCCTGTAAAATGAGTCAGCCTAACTCGACCTGCAGATAAAAGGAAAAACAAAAATTTGATAGATTTTTAATATTTCATCACCTTATAATTCTGTATTATACAAAAATTATATAAACTAGCAATTTTTTGGGCCAAAACATTGATTTTTCAACCGTTAAATTCAACACGGGTCCCACCAATGTGAGGAGGGGGTCAACAAGTGCGGCTCCTACGGTTTAAAAAATGATTAAAATCTTGAGGAAAATTGGAAACAGACAGCCCCTAAATAATTTCACACATTTAAGGTTGGGGATGGCACAGAGGGCCGATTTTGCACAGAGGCGAGTGAGGCCCGACCCTCACGCCCAACATTAGAGGGGTATCAGATTTTAGCCTCTTTCATTCTTCTTCTTTTTCTTTATTTTTTTGGTAAATCATATCCAGCATAATCTTTTTAGGACAACTTACAAAAATACCCTTAAAATTAGTGGTCTTTTGAAAAACCATATGAAAAAATACTTTGAAAGTAAAAAATACTATGCAAAATTATATGTCACTTTTTTATATATAAAAAGTGACATTGTGTTACTTTTGTATATATATATATATATAAAGTGACACGATGTCACTTTTTAAAGTTAAGTGTTATTTTTTATTAAAAAATGATATACAACTTTTATTAAAAAGTGATGTTTATAACTTTAAGTAACATAAATTTCAAGGAAGTGACAAAAAAATGACAAATATTAAAAAAAGTGATAGAAATTTAAAAAAGTGACATAAATTAAAAAAGTGACAAAACGCCCATTAAAACATTGGAATTTGTTCAATAAAGCGTAGAAATTAAAAAAAAAAAGTGACAACCACA
>CAIGRT010017905.1:0-21737 GCA_903798405.1 Fraxinus platypoda
ATTATACATTTGAGAGAACAATTCAACATTTTTGACCCTTTAAATATTCTTCCATCTCCATGTGGATACGACACCCTAAAGCTGTGCTACAACTACCGCGTTATTCTTTGAGCGTAATCATCACTCTTGTGGCGTATAAAAGAAAATGATGTACATGTCAGTTTAATTATGATTTGAACTGAAACGATTGCAATCACACCAATATGAATGTCATTATGTTGTTTTATGTGTTTGATACTAATGATTTGTCGTCGTTTTTTAGAAATTCCACGATAAAAGGTCTCCATTGAACGAAGACGAAAGTTTGGTCTCCTGGATGCGCGCGCACGACTCTCTACATTGCACGCGCTGTGCAAATTTTTTGATATAATTATTGGTCTATAACGACTTCAATGTCGTTATAAAAATCGGTAAAGTAGTATGTTTTTCATACTGGAACGACATCGATATCGTTTTGTGTCTCGAGAACGATTTCAGTATCTTTATGTGAATCAACACAAATTTTCGTATTGGAACGATATTAATATCGTCTTGTCTCATGAAGAATTTCAAAGTCATTAGATGAATTAGTGCATTTTTTGTATTGAAACAACATCAACATCATTTTATGTATCAGGAACGAAGTCTATGTCGTCACTTGAAGCAATAGTTATATTTTGTCATAAGGACATAAATGTCATTTTATTGGTTTAGAACGATATTAGTATCCTGGACATGTATGATATTTAAAACTTGAAAATATGTATACTTCAATTCAATTCAACTATCCTGGACAAATAAAACAAAGTAACTACAAAATATCATCAAACATCAAACGAATTAACAAAAAACAATCCAAGCGAATTGCATTTACATCCATCTTCGCTTGTATAAATCCTATGTTCTTTAAAGTGAATATCCCGTAATCAAATCTACAAAATTGTTGTACAATTTCGTTAATTCTCAACACTAAAATAGTGCAATACCTAACAAATATAATATTAGTCAACTTTACCCATTTCTTTGTTGAGAAACATCTTTCGCCTTCACAAATTTGAACTTCTCCGTGATATATTTGTCATCACTAGTGACATGCAATTTTATCAGCAAAGAAATAACCTCCTGTAGGGACAAAATCTTTGACAGTTTATAGTGTAAAATTAAGAATGAATGTTCAATGCATTACTTTAACAAGTAGTCTTGTTATTGTGCCACACGAGCACTAAATTTCATTCCATGTAATTAATACAAAGATAGAGTAGGATTATACCATACAATGCACTTGTGAAAACCGTTCTCATACAGTATATATAAAATAAGTTTAGAAATTCTCTGAATTTATGAAGTGCCAAATAGGTCACATGAATTCGTTTTTATCATCACACTCGATTCATTGCTAGGTTTCAAAAAGATCTAAAACATTTAGATACTTTACAACTACTTCATTTTGAATTGTTTACGTGAAAACTATCTAAACAAAATATAAAGCAACTATATCTTTGACAATTACTATATTTGGATTCAGCTACAGAATTTTATTTCGTCACCTCGTTTGATTATCAAAGGTAAAATTCACAAAGATTTACCTTAATGCACTTTTGTTGAGTGCTTTTCGAAGTCTTACAATTGATCTCCTAGCTGCCATTACCTGTATGAACAAGGAGTTAAAAACTTGTTTATCTTCCAGAAAAAACTACCATTTGAGCATAGAAATCACCCAAGGAGACTAACCCGAAGAACAAAATTCTTATAGATTGTTTCAAAATCCATTTCTTCCTCATGTTGTTGGTCACATCTTAAAAGACAACCAATATAGGAAAACACGGGTATTAGAAAATTGCTCTAAACATCATCATGTATGATACATATAGTGTAGTTAAAACCTTACAGTATTGTCCAATCCTTTTCAATACTGCTTATTGAACTTGCTTTGAGACCCTTAAAAATAATACTTACCATACAAAAAAGTAAGGTTTAAAGTCATATGAATGAATTTTTCTCCAATTCTCAATTCTGTTCATAGCTAACTATTGAAAGATCTAAACAAAACACGAGGCATCTAAATGACATTGAAAGGAAAAGCTAAATTGTGGCAGCTTCTTGTGCCCATTTCTAGTTACTAGATATGTTTTATTAAATTTTAATAAATAATTTTTATCTGACTATTCAAACGTACTAATTACAAATATTAGAATAATTAAAAACCATAATCACTATGAATTTTTAAATATAAATAAATTATTTAAATTTATTATCATTATATCTCACACTTCAGATCATAAATTAAAACTAATTAATAAATATTAAAAACAAAAACAGAAATGCAATTAAAAAAAACCAGAATTTCAAATCGAAGTAAAAGATTATAAATCAGTTCAAATAATTAGGAAAAACTAGAAAATAAATCGAGGCATTAAAACTTACCTACGTGTTGACAGAATCAATAGTGATCATTGGGGCAATAATGGTTGTGGACAGTAAAATCTACGAATTTCGTGGCCTTGATTTTCTTGTAAAATTCATCAGCTTCGCCCTTATCATCTTCGATGACTACAGAAGTGCCTTACAATCTATGTTTTTCAATAATGACAATAATAATATATATGAATCAAAAAATTTTGTCATTTTAATTATTTGATTTTGAGTTTTTTGGGTATCAATGAAAAATGAGGTACAAGGTGAGTAAGAATGGAGTCTTTGTTTGTTGAAGAGATAGTGGAGTTAGAGAAGAGGGCTTTTCAATTTGGGAATAAATAATTTTTGACGTGAATAAATATTCAATTTTGATTTACAAGGAAGGGTAAAGTGGTCTTTTTACACTTTTAAATGATTAAATTTTATTTTATTTTTGATTACCTGGTCAAAGGCATGTTCGACAAAAAGAGACAATGGGTTGCCATTTCAACTCATTCCCCAACAAAAATGGTAACTTCCGCTTGGCTGTTCTCTTCTCCCACCTTTCGGCTTCAATTAATCCACTCGATGCCGTTTCTTCGGGGATTTCGAACCTTCGAGCTGCTCCGCTGCCGTGGCTCCAGCGTCGAATCTGAAAGGTTCGTTGACTATAATAGATAGCGTCCCGGTAAACTGTACCAGGTTCTGGTCTCTGAAGAAGGCACCGTCAAAGCCACCGACTTGAAAAAGGTAATTGATATTTGAAAATTGAAATCTTTATTAATATTGGTGATGTTGTTTGAATTATAACTGGGATTATTCTTGCATTTACTGTAATTTTTATAGATTCGTATTTCGCCTTATTTTTAGTTCTTCGGGCCGTTTTGTCGAGTTCATTGACAAATTTACTTGAATCTTTCTCTGATTTTCTTTATCGTTTTCTCGTCTAAATGAGGGGTTCTGAAAGAAACAATCTTTACTTAATGAAGCTTAGATGAGGTGTTTATACATGGAAGTGAGGAATGCCGAATGCGTAAGTGTGGTTTTTGATATCCTACAGTGATTGCTTGCCCTTGGAAAAATAATTATAAAGTATTGGGACTTGTACTCATGAGTAGAGTCTTGCAATGGACAAACGATTCAACGAAGTACTTTTTATTGGTGAAATCTGCATGTTGTTTTTGAAGATTCTGATATAAGAGAGTATTGCGGATAACAACAGGTAAGAATGACAAGGGGCTCAAGCTTTACGATCTGGGGTATCTTAATACGGCTCCTGTGCAATCGTCAATTTGATCGACGGTGATGAAGAAATTCTTAGATACAGGGGTTACCCGATTGAGGAGCTGGCTGAGGGAAGTTCCTTCTTGGAAGTGTCATAACTTTTGAGTAAGTGTTACTACTATATTCCATGTGTGCTTGCATCTTGAGTAACTAAATTTTATGCTGGTATATTGCACCAGTTTTAGTTCTTATCCTGTCTGATCTATATTATGATGCACCATTTGAAATCTGTTCACATTGTGTTTGACTGCTTCGATTTCTATCTGCCTCTTTTGAGCTTTGTTTGATTATTTCTTGAGGCATCGAACTTTGAGTAACCGTTCAATTGGTCAGGCCTTGGGTTTGCTCCCCAATAGTCACTAGTTTGAGTCTCCTCGGGGCTACTAAGGTAAGTATCCGACCGTAAACTTCAGGCCTCGTGGGATTAGTCGAGGTGCGCGCAAGCTGGCCGGACACCCACGGTTATCAAATAAAATTTTTTGGGGCATCTCTGCCAAGCTTAGTCCTCATTTTTTTTGTGAAATTATGGATCCATATTGTTATTTCTAGTTTCTCTTCATTGGCATTGGAATTTATTTGCATGTCATAGTTATGTATGTTTAAAATACAAATGTTGATGGATATATGAGGATTTAGTAATTGAACGGCACTCTACTTTTGCTTGCTTCATATGGTTGGCATAGGCATCAATTCAGTTTAGTGACTTGATTGTTCTTGTTTTGCACATTATAATGTTGAGCCATGTTTCCCTTTTGATGTCAGTGTATGGAAACTTACCATCCAAAAATCAGTTGGCAGACTGGGAGTTCGCTGTTTCATAGCATTCAGCTGTACCACAAGGAATATTGGTATGCTTCTTAAATGCCTGCATAATTTTTTGAGTATTTCTCATTGATGGTCATGGCAATGTAAGTCTCCAGCCAGGTTTCTTTTGTTCATTGTTAATAAGAATTTCTGACAATTTTATTTTATAACATGGAGCTCATAAACAAAAAGGTACGTCAGTATGGTAGAAAGAAAAAAATGTATTTTCTGCTAATGTTGTTAATTCTGGGACAACGTCATGATCCTCACTTAAGCTCTCGCTGGACTTTACTTCAGATTTGAAATAATTGCTTAAGAGACACGTTAACCTGAGTCTGACCAGACCTGCACTGCTAATTTAAATTGTACTCACTTTGACTTGGATGACATATTTGTTCTCAATAAAACTTTTCTGATTAATGACACCTGTAGAAATATTGTTTACAGTGTGAATAACATTGTGCTCATCTTTGATACTCTCAATATTCCATCAGTCTGCACTATTTTATCAGATTTTGAATGATAATATCTGGTCAATACTTCAAATTTACTTCAATTAGATCTTTCAGTGTTTATTATGAGTTCCTGAAATATATATAGGTGTTATTCGCATTTCTGATAAAAGATATCGTTTGATAGAGGTTTATAGGGCACATTAATATACTGCATTAAATTTGAAGCACAAAATAAAGATTTCAAAAAATAAAGAAAGAGGAAGAAGAAAGAAGTGCGAGGCTCCATATTTTTAGAGGAAACATTTTCCTGGTTTGTGGCATACTTAATGTTGCCACTTGCCGTCGACTAGCAGGTGATTGCCATCAGCCCGCATTTATTTGAGATTGGCCAGTGGTCTCTGATGACTGCCTCTTTGATAGTTCACAGCTACTGGCCGGTGTTGTTAGTGATTACATGATGGTCATCGACTCTGTAGGATGGCTTTGATGTCACCAGCGATTGCGTCGTAGTTGATCATCACTGACTTCAGGTTGGTGGCTGGCCGATGGTGGTTATGTTGGCAACAGGTGTTGGTTTGATGGTGTGTCCAAGGAAATTATTTTCCCACCTCCAAAACCTTATATTCCACCAATTCAACAGTTGTTTTGACAAGGAAAATATTTTTTGTATATAAAATTTTCTGCCACATCGAATGGAAAATATTCCCCACGAAACAAATGGATCATAAATTTGTAACTGTCTGATAGAGATAGTGATTCACATTAAATTTTTTTATTCATGTTCGTAAGTGTTTCAATGTGGCTAAGGGTGAGCAAAAAATTACCTTTTGGTTTCATGAAGCACAGTTAATTTTTTCTGCTTTAGATTATGGAAACACCCTATCAGGATTACTAACCGTCAATCCATCTTCTGTTAGGACTCAAGGTAAACCATCAAAATTTCCTTATTGCATTTTGATTGTGTTCTGCAGGATATCATACAGGCAATGCCCCATGATGCTCACCCAATGGGTGTTCTTGTCAGTGCAATGAGTGCTCTTTCGGTGTTTCATCTTGATGCCAATCCAGCTTTAAGAGTGAGCCAGTTGTTTATAATCATAATTTCTTACAATTCCTCTTATCCCTTGAATTTTAGTTTTGGTACTGGCTTAACTTATGCTTTGCTGGTTGAAGAAGCCAGTTTTAAATTTTCCTATACTCAAGATGGCAATCCCATTCTTGGAGTATGATTTCTTTTTCCCATTTCAAATTATTATGGTTCCAACTACCATGGCATAAGATAGGCAGTCGATGCTACTGGCCTTTAGCTACACAATGCTCTGACACTAATCCAATCTTTTAAAAAGCCAGTAGAGTCAATTTTGAAATTTTTGTTTTATTAACATTTACTGCACAACTTTTAAAGTTGCTTGTGTTTCTTCAGAAAGCTGACTATTCATGTTATCTGTCCCCACTTCAATAGATAATTAACTTCTTGCTATGAAATGTGGTTGCCACCTTCTGAACAATGGGTATATTCCCGTATCAGTCTTGATTGTTTGGTTTGTTGTGCTTGCAGGGCCAAGAAATTTACAAGTCTAAACAATTGAGAGATAAACAAATAGTGCACATACTAGGAAAGGTTATTTCCTTTTCTTACACGAGTCAAACTATTGAATATTAGCTTCTGAATCTCTTGGGTGTCTTTTTGAACTTAATGTTGACTCTATCATAGCAGTACTAAGAAGAGGGATAAATATATTTGCGGGCGCCAACAATTGCCTCGGCTGCTTATTTGAGGATGGCAGGAAGGCCACCTGTTCTTCCATCTAGCAATCTTTCTTACTCAGAGAACTTCTTAGGGCCTGTTTGGGCCGGATTAAAATCTGATTTTAATCCAAGTCAAAGTCAAACAATCAATATTAACCACATCTTTCATGGGTCCCACATCTTTTCAACCACACATTTCAAAAGAATTTATCACAATTCACTAAAAATCTAATTTTAATCCCCACCAAACACCTATATATGCTTGATTCTTTGTAAGATCAGTTTTCCTTTTTTGTCTTTCCTAATAACTATGTAAATTGAAATAGGAGAATATTTCCTGGTTCTCCGGACTGGAGTAGCTTTTCACTTTTATCTTACTTTTGAAGACGAGGGACAATTGTGAATCAAGTTTACTTCAACATGAAAACACAGGAATTCTGTTTCCAGATTAATTGGCTTTCTCAGACTGAGTTACCATTCCACTATTCTTTGAAATTTGAGCTGTTATCTTGACTAAAAGTTTTGGTTACCATTCACACGGGCAATAGGTCTTATAAACCCAATCCTTGATTTGCTCGTGCTCTCGACATTCTTTTCATTTTACATGCAGAACATGAAATGAATTGTTCCACTGCAGCTGCACGGCACCTGGCTTCAATGTAGCATCTTATTTTTTGCCTGGAGAGAAATTTCTTTTATTTTTTCCTTACCCAAATCTGCATGTGCAGTGGTGTTGATGTATACATGGCCCTTTCTGGAGCAGTTGGAGCTCTGTATGGTCCTCTTCATGGTGGAACAAATGAGGTAATCAGTATGTGGGAACCTGCTCGTGTGATTTTAGTTCACCAACCAGACACATGCTGAGAAGTTTATTAGTTCAAATTAGACACTTTATGCTTGTATACCTTGGAATTGTTATAAGCTACATTGATCTAAAGTTTCTTTACTGTGTGTGCTTTATAGGCTGTACTTGAGATGTTGGGTGAGATTGGAAGTATTGACAAAATACAAGAGTTCATTGAGGGTGTGAAGAACAGGTCGGTAACCTTCTGCTGCAGCCATCTTTTTTATGGTTACGGAAATGCTTCTACTCATTGTCTAACTCATGCATGTGTTGTATAATTCCATTTCTCAAGGAAGCGAAAGATGTCAGGTTTTGGGCATCGTGTCTACAAAAACCATGATCCCAGAGGAAAGGTCATCAAGAAACTTGCAGAAGTCTTTTCCGTTGTTGGTCGAGATCCTTTGATAGATGTAGGTTTATTTCTTTGGGGTGTGAATTCAAATGTACGTGGTTATATGAAGCGTTTGGATTTCATGGACAAAGTGATTGAGTCTGTAACCAAGTCATAACTCACAACTGTTAAAGGTTTGCATTATGGAATCTGCTCATGAAATCACTATTGAAATCGACTGAGCAAATGAAAACGAATGCTGCAGGAACCCAAGTCTCCCCTATGGAGTTGAAAAGAGATTAAAATCATGTCACTATAAAATTGTCAGTAAAAGCTTCCTTAAAAAACCTCTACATGGTTTGACCTGTTTCCACATTTTGAATTTAATAAAGACGAACAATGTTGCAAGCATTTTCAAGTTATAGCCTATAAGTAATGCCAGGCACCCTTGATAACAAAATCTGCTGCTCCTTGCCTCTAGATGGAAACGTCAAGAACAAAAGAACTGGCCTCCTATATGAGGATAAAAGGGCAAATAAATTGTCTCAAAGGGGGGATTGGAATTTCTTTATAGGAGTCTGACCAATGTTTTAGATCTTAATGGGAATATGTGGACACTTCACTCCTAGCCTTTGGTCTCACAAACTTGCTTGCTGGAAAAATTAATGTTCGTGTGGGGTGTGGCTCTTGTCAGTGTAATCCTCGGTTAGTGACTGGGTATTACAATTTAAGCAATGTCGATCATAAATTCAAGTTTTGCGGCCGTGGTTCTGTTGGTAGGGTAAAGATGAGTCTTTGGTTTTGGGAACCATCTTCATGCTTAGCTTCGTCTTCTGGTTGCCGCTGCTCAATGTCGATGTCTCTACACTAAACTCACCGTTTACAAGTGTGCAGTAAACACACATGTATGCACAACTGTGCATGATCCAATGTGTACCAGGACTATGATTTCACACCTGATGTTGGTCAAGGTTTCGTTTAGATTATGCAAGAACCGAAATTCTATGATGCTAAAAGACCCTATTTGATATTCCAAAAATATAAAGGCTACCTATTCAAATACTTGTACTTAGTCTGAATCAATCTCATGTCATTTGCAGGCGGCAATAGCTTTGGAGAAAGTTGCCTTATCAGTCGGATATTTTGTAAAGAGGAAGCTGTATCCAAATGTTGATTTCTATTCTGGCATAATTTATAGGTAAACTGAGAAATGTCTAATTGTATTTTATTGAGCTCAATTTTTATTTTTTTTATTTTTAATTAAGCGAAGGGGAATTTTTTACTCCGAAGTGTTATGAAGATATTCTTAATCTTGCGGCACTGTAATTCAGGGGCCATTGGTTTTTTACACGGAGTTCTTCCCCGTTTTCTTTGCAATTCCTCGAATAGCTGGCTATTTATCTCACTGGCGAGAGTCTCTGGATGATCCCGACACAAAGATCATGCGTGATGCGACCTGCACAGGTTATATCATCTTCCATTCTGTTCCTTTCAGTTATTTTCCCTCTGACTTGTGCCCTTGATTTTTTGATGATCCAAATTTTCTTGGTTCTGGTGAGCATTGTTCGAGAGAAGGAAAATTCAAAATTCTATTTGCAGCTGACGAACATTTCAAACACCCCGACTCTCTTTTAGGTTGCTCAGTTTGGCCTTAAAATATATAAAGAAACCCGAAGTGGAAAATTGGACTTTAGCTGGCCTTCAGTTGTCAAACTGTCACGCTTCCCCCCCTATATTGCATTAGTGAAAGTAATGATATTATGATATTCTGCTGCATCTTAATCTTCCTTTTATATACCAGGTGTACACTGGTGTATGGATGCGGCATTATATGCCACTGAAAGAACGGATGGTGCCAACTGAAGCAGATAGACTCGGTCAACTGTCCGTCTCTAATGCTACCAGCAGGTGGCTTGCAATATCTGAGGCTTAGGCTCTTGTATTTTCTACTTTAGATTGTCATATTCACTATGGTGAAAAGATGAGTAATAATTTTTACAGGGCAAAGGTAATTTTTCTCGGTTAGCCAGGAAAATTTGCTTTTATCAGCCAACTTAACTACTTAAGACTGATAATTTACGCTGCTGCATACATCAAAAAATGTAAAAGTTGTATTCAAAAACCGAGCTGTGATAATAATGAACTTGTGGATTTCTTATTTCACTATGGTAAACCAACTTTCTGGTCACGCGAGGCTTTTCTATATCATTTGCAACTTTGAGTTCATATTCCATGTATGGCTGTATTTCTAATTCCCAGAAATCTTGCTGGCAGGTCTTCTGCTCATGCTGATTTCTTATTGATCTATAAACATGTCAGTTGACTCATTACATAAAAGCTACACGTGATGTTCGTAGGAGTAACTCACTTTCAAAATCAATTTGCTAGTAGAGGGTGGACAAACACTTGTATGGCAGACAACTTGAGCATCAACCAGGATAGAGAAAGATATTTGATGCTCATATATATATATATCTGTGCTCACTCTATTCTCAGAGAAGAAGAAACTAAGCCTCCCAATAAAGTTCATAAGATGAGGCTAATGCGCAGGCAAACCGATGCTGCATCATATAATATTGTGCAGTTAATTCCTGTAAATCTTGTGCAATGGCGTGTCAAAAAACAGTAAATACATAGTGCCAGCAAGGTTTTGTACCATCAATGTTTTACATAAGAGATTGGCCAGCCAGTAAAGCATGGTAAAGTACACAAATTCACTAGTAGAAGGAAAAAGTAACACCAGCACCAGCGTTATACAACAGGTAACACAAGATAAAACCTTCATCATGCAGAGTAAGTGTCACCGGATCCAGAAAATGACCTCTCCCGAGCAAAACCAAACAGTTTTCCTGCTGCTGCAAGTAAGAGTATGGGAATAGAAAGGACAAACAGAGGCAAAGCTTCATTTGGTGATATCTTGAATACAAGCAACATGTAGGGGCCAAACAACATAGAAACAGTGATCTGTGGCCATGGCTTAAATGGGAATTCGTGCAAGAGATAGATAACCCCCGCTAATGATGTTACAAATGCCGTTGAGTTGCACAGTATGAATAGAAGTGTAACGACAGAATCTTGTCTCTCTTGGGGCTGGTTGTGAACGGCTACATACCTTGACGCAGCCACTAAGGTTCCCATCATCATCATGGCTAGCAGAAGTAACAGCACATGATCTTTGCCGCATTTCATGCTACTACTGAAATTATTTAAATCGTGGCGTTTGATTTTTTTTTTGGGAATCCCAGAATTCATACTGGCTAACTCTATATCTCCATAAGCTGTTTGATGCTTTATGGGGATCCCAGAATTCATACTGGCTGACTCTGTATCTCTATAAGCTGTTTGATGCTCAAAATTCTGCATCAAAGATGAGTGAGGTTAACGATTATATATTTATCAGCTATTTGAGGCTCAAGATTTTGCATAAGAAACTGAGTGAAAATAACGGTATGAGTTCACTGAGTTCACTCTCGAATATTTATCTTACTTCTTTGGAATGTGAAGCTTCACAAATACTAACTAAAATAGATATATAAATATAGTGCAATTCAAAGTTCTCCTTCAATGATAGCTTTATTTAAACATTTTCTATATGTACGATGAAGTACAATCTATCAAGTCATGTATAACAGGAAAAGCTAAACAAGAATTACCTTATGTTTGATTGAAGGTGTCAACTGGACGCAATCTTGGAAGTTCTTATGAAATAGCTGTAAGCAACATTTATGACAGTTTACACAGGAATCATATAACGACATCTGAAAACATTTAATTTTCAAATGAATTATTCTATAAGTACAGGAAACACCTCAAAAAACATTTACAGGAATTCAGAAAAAATGACGTGGCAGAGGAACAAAACACAAAAATAAATGAAAAAGGAAAATGACCTAACAAAACCGTGAATTTATAATTTCATTCACCATTTCCCCCAAAATTAGATAGAGAAGTCCCGTCACTCAGCTTTCTCCATCTCCGGCCAACATCCGGCTAATCGACGGGCTCGCACCTCTGGCTACGGTGTAAAGACGAAAGCCCACCAAAACCCGAATTTGAAGACAACTGCGCCAAACCCAGATGAATCGCTTCAGCTTTTGGAGACTTGTTGAAGAAATTATGGGCTCCTGGAGCAACTCCAGTAGCACCAAGAACATTCAAATTGAAGCTAGCTTAGTTGGTTGAAGGGTGTTAAATTAGAGGCAGGCTTTGAAGGATGCTAAATTATATGCAGCGACATATGGCTGTAATTTTGTATTGAGGTACAGGAAAATTCAGCACTTTGTATTCATGCTTTTAGTATTATAACTTGTAATTATGCCTTGAGTGATGTCCAAATACTATGTTTCCCTGCTTGGTGTTTGATCAAGACAGATTCTTGATATGGTTTTCTTATCTAAACAGGCAAAGATATGGCCTAAAAAACACAGGTCAACCATCCTCAAAACAGAACAAATTCCAAGCAGTGCACCTAATTTTGCAATGCAACCTAAAACTAAACAAAATTTAAAAGCTTCCAATAGCCAAATTTGCTTATCAACAGGGTAGAAAATTTGAGTACCATTGCACAATATCCAAAACCTCAAACGTATGTCAAACGATGAACCAAATAGCAAATACAAAGTGAATGCATTACGATGTATGTTCTTCACTGCTTCGGCGCCGGGTTGAGTTTAGTGCGGTGGCCGGTTTCGCTTTGGGTGGGATATTGAGTCGCATTTGTATAGGGGTTATTTAAGTCATTTCACATTCTTTCATTCTGTTATGGTAGTTAGATATTCCTTCATTTTGTATATATATATGCACATGTACTGACATCCTTCATATTGAAATCATCATAATTATTTTTCCCGCCACTTCTCTTTCTTCATTCTTATTATTCTAAATCATCGTGTTATTAGAGCGGTGAAGCTTCCTGGCAATGGTGAAGGATTCAAGTGTTCAAGCGGAGGTTCAAAACCAGTTCGATCGTGTCAGCTCATCCATCGATTCATCATCTGAAGATCTAGTTGCTCGAGATGCAATTTATCTGGTAAACCGGTTAATTAATGATCCAAGCAGTCCTTATTATCTTCATTATGGTGATAACACAGGGATGCAAATCATCTCTGTTATACTTACTGAAGCCAGTTATGCGACATGGAGTCGCTCTGCAATTATGGCGCTTAGTGTCAAAAACAAGGAATGATTTATTGATGGATCCATTTTCAAACCATCTCAAGATTATCATCTTTACAGTACTTGGGGGAGGTGCAATCATGTGGTTTCGTCTTGGATCATTAATTCCATTCCGAAAGAACTTTATCCAAGTGTAATGCATAATGATTCTGCAAGAGAAGTTTGGATCGAACTCCGGGATCATTATAGTCAAGGTAATGGTCCTCGCATCTATGAGTTGAAGAAGCATATTGCTTCAATTTCACGGTCAAACAATTCAGTTAATTCCTATTTCAATCGGTTCAAAGGACTTTGGGAAAAATTGGATAATTACAGGCCGAATGTTAACACTACTGATTACAAGGGTGAAGATCAGGTTATGCAATTTCTTATGGGGCTAGATGAACATTTTTCTGCTGTCAAAAGTCAAATTTTATTAATGGATCATTTACCTTCACTAAATAAGGTGTTTGCACTAATTTTGCAAGACAAGAGGCCTAAAGTAGTTGCTAAAACTCAACAGAATTTTGAGGCAGTAGCTTTTGCTAGCAGGATGATGCACAAATCATTTGGCAATCAAAGACCTATTTCACCTAATCAGTTTCAGAAGAAGGAAAGGCCTATGTGTAATTATTGTGGCATGTTTGGACATCTTAGAGGCAAATGTTACAGGTTGATAGGTTATCCTCCTGGTTACAAGTTTGGTAAAGCAAAACCTCCAGTTGCAAATGCTGTTGGACAGGCATCTCATGGTGATAATTCAGAAATCCTAAACTCATTATCACATCTCACAATCACTCCAAGTCAATGTCAACAAATTATGTCTGTGTTGGTGCCAAAGTTGCAAGGACATATCTCAACCTGCAATTCACAGCCTCGAGATGTGTCATCTCCCTTACCTTCAGTATCTGATGTTTTTGCCTTCTCAGGTGACCATATCTGTTCCAATGCTTCTAAATAGATGGATCATAGATACAGGGGCCTTAGAACATATGGTTTGCTCCATTAGACACTTGACTACCGTGACTGTTGCTGTTAATGCGTATGTGAAGTTGTCAAATGGTGACAGTGCTACAGTAACACATGTTGGCATAGTAAAGCTATCTAACAGACTAGTTTTGACAAACGTGCTAGTGATGCCATGTTTTAAATTCAACTTGATATCTGCCAGCAACTTAGTACTTAAGCATAACTGTTACTTACTATTCTTACATCATTCCTGTTTATTCAGGATCTTTCAACATGGAAGACGATTGGGGAAGGCAAACTTGAGAATGGACTATATCATCTCCAACATTCTGACCTCCAACTCAATGATCAAGCTTCGCACCAATCTCAACACCTTAAATCACTTTCTGATATCTCTCATATTAGAAATTCTATTGTTCCTTCCAATGTCAGTTAAAGTTCTGTTTCTAATTCGAAATGTAATAAATCAGATTATCTTTGTAATTCCATCAACATTACTGATATTAGTACTAATATTGATGTTTGGCATTGTCGCTTAGGACATGTCTTTGTTTCTAAATTGCTTCTTTTACATAAATTTGTTCCTAACATTACTGTCAACAAGCATCTACATTATGTTATTTGTCTTATGGCCAAACAACACAAGTTGCCTTTTCCAAGCAGCGAAACAAAAGCTTCCAAACCCTTTGATCTCATTCACTGCGATATATAGGGACAATATACTACTCCTTTAGATGGTTCTAGATATTTTTTAACTATTGTTGATGACTATAGCAGGATGACCTGGACATATCTCATGCGAAATAAATCTGAAACCAGAACTTTTATTCAATCCTTTTACTATCTCATTCAAACACATTTTCAGTGCAATGTGAAAATACTCGGGTCTGATAATGGTTCAGGGTTTCACATGACTGCTTTCTATCTTTCCAAGGGAATTACACACCAATTAAGTTGTGTGGAGACACCACAACAAAATGGTGTGGTTGAAAGGAAACATCAACATATACTAAACATTGCCAGAGCCATTAAATTCCAAGCCAACTTACCTCATAAGTTTTTGGGGGATTGCATCCTAACAACCACTCACATCATTAATCGTACACCTACTAAAGTTCTTACAAACAAATCCCCTTATAAGGTGCTTTATCAGACTACACCATCTTATACTCACCTTAAGGTTTTTGGATGTTTATGATATGCTTCTACTTTGAAAAGAAATAGAACTAACTTTGATCTAGAGCAATACCATGCATTTTTATTGGATATCCTTATGGTATGAAAGCTCATAAGTTGTATAACTTTCAAGCAAACGCGATCTTTATCTCAAGAGATGTTTACTTTCATGAAACTATATTTCCTTTCCATCATCCATCTTTACTTACCTCCTTATCAAAGTCTGGTGTTATTCTTCAACTTGATTCTCTTCTTTTTTTCCAGCACAACCTCAACAATATCTTGGGTTACAGCTTGTTGTCTACTGCCCAAAAATGCTACTCACTAGCTTTATCCACTGTTTTTGAACCTCAATCCTTTGCTGAAGCATCTCAGCATCCAGATTGGTGCAAAGCCATGGATGCTGAATATCAAGCTCTTGTTTCTAATAATACTTGGGAGGTTAGCACATTGCCTGTACATAAGACCCAAGTTGCTTGTAAATGAGTTTTCAAAGTAAAGCTCAATTCGGATGGATCAGAAGAAAGGAAGAAGGCACGTCTTGTAGCTAAAGGTTTCACTCAACAAGCTGGACTGGATTATGAAGAAACATTTTCCACTGTTGCCAAATTGGTCACTGTCAAAACTCTTCTTGCTGTTACAGCCTACAAGCAGTGGCACCTTCATCAGCTGGATATAAACAATGCTTTTCTCCATGGAGAATTGAATGAGGAGATGTACATGTTGATGCCTCCAGGTTATGAGCAGCAAGGGGAGAATGCTGAGAAGAGTTTGCAAACTAAACAAGTCCATTTATGGACTCAAACAGGCTTCGAGGCAATGGAATATAAAGCTGACTTCTTATATTATTTCACAAGATTTCAGGCAATCGAAATCTGATCGTTCATTATTCAGTAAACAAGATGGCTGCTCATTCACCGTGCTTCTTATCTATGTGGATGATATTATCATTGGTAGAAATAATTTGCCCCATATTGAGCAGTTTAAAAATGAGTTGAATAAACAATTTAGATTGAAGGATTTGGGGATTTTGAAATATTTCTTAGGTCTTGAAGTGGCAAGGAATTCAACAGGGATATCCATTTATCAAAGGAAATACTCATTGGACATTTTAACAGATGCATGCTATCTTGGAGACAAACCAGCAACTAGCCCCTTACCACACAACTTGAAGTTGAGCAAGGATGAAGGAGAAGCAATTGCATATGCTAGTGTATACAGTACAAGTAGGAAGACTTCTTTACTTGACAATAACACGACAAGACTTATCATGCGCAGTACAAGTCCTGAGCCAATTTCTTCAATCACCAAAACAACCTCATTTGGAGGCAGCCTATCATTTGTTATGATACTTAAAGGGTACACCAGGACAATGCCTCATCTTTTAAAGCAAATATGATTTACATCTCAAAGGCTTCTGTGATGCAGATTGGGCGGCGTGTTCGGACACTAGAAGATCTGTTACTGGTTATTGCATATTCTTGGGAAATTCATTAATATCCTGGAAATCTAAAAAAGCAACATACGGTTTCAAGATCTTCAGCTGAAGCTGAGTATCGATCCATGGCAGGAACAATTTATGAATTCAGTTGGTTGAAAAATATACTAAAAGATTAAGTGTTGTGCATACCAGACAAGCCTTATTGTTCGGTGATAATCAGTCGGCTATACACATAGCCAGCAACCCCGTGTTTCACGAAAGAACGAAACACATAAAAATTGACTGTCATCTTGTAAGGGATAAGGTGCAAATGGGATAGGTGAAGATGCTACATGTGGCTTCACAGGAGCATGCTACAAATATGTTAACCAAGCCGTTAAGAGGACCTAGATTCAAATCATTATTAAGCAAGATGGGAGTGTTAAATATACATTTGCAATATTGAGGGGGAGTATTGAGTCACATTAGTATGGGGGTTATTTAAGTCATTTCACATTCTTTCATTCTATTATGGTAGTTAGATATTCCTTCATTTTGTGTGTATATATGCACATGTATTGACATCCTTCATATTGAAATCATCAGAATTATTTTTCCCGCCACTTCTCTTTCTTCATTCTTCTTATTCTAAATCATCATGGGAGATGGTTTGAAGGGTTTTCTTTGGACCTTGGACAAAAAGATGGTGAGAAATTCTCTTTGTTTGTTTCCATTTTGTAGTTTTTTTTTTAGAATAAATCTGCAGGTACAGGAAAATTTCACAGATTTTTGCACAAGAAGAGATTTGCTGCCGCCAAAAACAATTTTTGGCAGCAGCCAGAATATGTGAATTTTTCATGTACTTATAGCACAATTCTTTTTTTTTAATTAACTGCCACGTCAGCATTTTTGAATTCATGCAACAATTCGATGAACCGTTTCCTGTACCTATAGCGGAATTCTTTTCAAATTGATATATACTTTTTATTTTATTTTATTTACGTAGTCTTTTCTCTTTAACCAGTCTGAAGTTAACTCGCCTGTAGGCACAAAAGTAAGTTGGAAGTTTACGAAGATTCAAATCAATGCTAACACAATTTAACTATTTTGAATCTCAGATCACATGTGCAAACCTGGCAATTCTTGAGCAATTTCGACGGTAACTATTAAAATTAATTACCATAATGGTTGAATATTTTTTTAAATTTTTGGACTGTTTTTCAAGATTACAACGGTTAGTTCAATCTAATGCTTTTGGTAACATAATCTGTAATGGCGCAAAACTCTTCATTGAACAGTGGTCTCAACCAAAAAATCATTGTTTGTTCAACTATTGGTAAGTAAGAATCAAATAGATCCACATGTTATCGAAAACAATAAAAGCGAATAGAGATATTACCTCATAATATTCATCAACAAAATCACTCTTCTTTGCTTCCTCCAAGTATACATTTTCCTCAAGATGCAGACTGTAGATGTCATCCTGAACAAAAATATCGGTTGAATAAGTCATCTTAAATTCTTCAAAAGAATCACTCTTTGCTTCTGGCCAACTGTTGAAATTTTTGAAATCATCGGAATCATGGCGCTTGAATTTTCTCATGGGATTCCCAGAATTCATACTCGCAAACACAAATCTTTGTGAGCTTTTTCAAACTCAAAAGTCAGCATGACAGAGGAATGAGAGTAACAATTTGATGTTTGAATGTTAGTTTTGCTTCTTTGAAATGTCAGCTCCACAAATACCAAATGTTTAATTTCCATAAATATAGTCCATGCTGTGACTGGCCATTAGTTTAAAAGGTAAAGAAAAGATAAGTTATATTCAGAAGTAAAACGTCATGCAATTCAAAGACGATAGAGCATAGTTGAGCATTTTCTCAAGGCAAACAGAAATAATGATCCCCAAAGTAAAGTATACAAAAATACTAAAAAGAATTGCCTTCTGCTATGCAATTAAAGGTGTATGGCAACAAAGGTAGCTGGTTGGTACCTTCCTGGAACTTATACATTCTAGATGCTGTAGAAACAATGCAAAGTGCCGTGTGAATGATGCTTTGCCGTACTACGCTGCAATGTTTTATCAACGAACATGTTTAGATCAGAAGTATCAAAATTGATTTATAATAACAATGTGGAGTTCTAATTCCAGGTTTTAGCCATTTCAACAAAGAACCCTTATCTTCTTCACTTGTGTACAAATGTCCCCTTCTAGACAGGAATCATACAACGACACAGGGGGGAAGCCCATTTTTTTTTCATAGGTATGTGTTAGTCCAGTGCAAAAAATAACTTTATCCTCCCTTTAGCTCCTCCCCTGGACACCTAAAAACACTTAATTTTAAAATTGATATAATTCATCTTTTTACATACCCTTTAACCCAACTGATTTTTATTTTTGAAGGAATTTTAACCTGTCTGAAATTAAGTCGAGTACAGATGCAAAAACAAGTGTGGAGTTTATGGAGAGTCAACTCAATGATTGTTGGAAATTGGTTTAGAAGATTGAAAGTTTGGTTAAGTGTCAAAACCAAAAAACTTGGAAAAGTGCCCGTGCTAACTTCAACCAAATATTCGGACTTGATCCGATAGTCAAATTACAAAAGTAAATAGACCAACTTGTTCTACTCGTCGAGTAGATCGTTGTGGTATATTTGGAATCTCAAAACTAATTCCGGATGAATGAGAACTTGAGGTCCAAAGTTGGAAAGAAAAATAGAGAAAGCTGTCTGAAAATTTGACTAAGGCTGTTGCTAGCTTATGGCTGGACTGTCGCTCAAGCGACAAGCCAGCTAGCTCGAGCGATAGTCTAGCGATAAGCTAGAAAAAAAGTCTCTGTTTTTATCGCTCGAGCGAGGCGATGGCACAGGCTAGCGACAAGTGAATGGTGCGACCTTTGGCAAGAGTTGTTGAGCCTGAGGCGTGGTATTTCATTCACAACCCATTATCCTCTATATATAGGACCCTAGGGACGTCCCAATCTTCACACCAATGATATGCAATCATATAGCATTCATTTTCTCTTCTTTCTCAACCAAAATNATAGCATTCATTTTCTCTTCTTTCTCAACCAAAATTTTTGCATTCCTGTTGCTTAAATTCTGGTTTCTTCACTTTGCATTCCGGAGTTCGTAAACCAAGTTCGGTTCGCCATTTCTTGTGTGTTGTAGTGCTACTCACACAAGAAGATAGTCGTTGTATTTTAGGAGTTGATTGTCATAAACTGTAGGCGCCGTTGCGGGGCAAATTCGACTTAAGGACAAAGTATTCAACATGTACCTCGACTTTGATATTATTGCTGTTATACTGCACATTTTGAGAATTTATTTGAAGTCCATTTCCTACCGTTACTCTGCCGAAATTTCAATAGAATTTTAAAGGTATTTCCCAGCGTTGTTTGTCACTCCACACACGAGATTTTTCTAACAGTACTAACCTAGTAATTGAACTTTTTTGAACCTAGGGCCTAAATAATACTGTTTCATACTTGAAAAATATATCATATTCAATTTCGACCTTATCATTTATTTATATAAATATAAATTTTGTTAATTGTTGATTTTTGACTTATTGATATAGCTCTAGAAAACTCTTTTGAAACAAATTGAATATACACTCCTAAATGCTCAAATATAAAAGTTCGACTCGAGTATGAAAAATTTAAGGTCCTTGTTGGCATGTATGGTTAGGTATTAATTAGGAAATTCATTCAAAACAAATTTTCCATATCAAGGGATTACCATATTTTCAGCCTATAATCTTGTGTAGCTTAAATTAGGATTGTATCTCTTCTTATTTAACCGTATGCTACCATTGTAATGAATTGAATGAAAATAGACAAAAATTGGCTTACCGTGTAAAATTTATTAGATCCAACAATTGATCCTAGGGCACAATCATGAAAATTGTTTTAAACTTAATGGGTACCCTGATTAGTGGCATGAGCTGTAGGAAAAAAAGAAAAGAAAAACACAGGTGGACGTACATGCAAAGCAGCGGTGGTAACAGCTGAACCTCAATTACCTTTGATACCACCCCAAATTGAATCTCTCGAAAATTTGGATTCTACCTTGGATTTAGGTAATTTTGGTTCCGCGTTAATTACCGCCACCAGGGACGAGACTAGTGGTGCCTGGCTACTTGACTCCGAGACCACTGATCATATAACATATGATGCAAAAGATTTTACTCAAAAGTCCCTACCTCGACGCACTAGAGTTTCAAATGCGAATGGGGTCATTTCCCCGATCACAGGGGCCTGCTCGTTGTCTTTGTCTCCTTCCCTACATTTATTTCATACTTTACTTGTGTCGTCACTTTCGCATAAATTACTTTCTATTAGTCAAGTTACTACTGAGCTAAATTGTACGGTACTCATTTATCCTACATTTTGTCTTCAGGATATTCTCACAAAAGAGATACTTGTCGTGGTACTAAGAAGGGGGGCTATACTACATGGCAGACTTCAGTGTAGGACGCGCACATCACATACAGAGTAATGGAAAGGAACGATAGATTTGGCTATGGCATCGCATCTTGGGACATCCATCATTCAGCTATTTAAAATAATTTACTACCTAGTCTTTTTTCAAATGTTATGATTTCTGACTTTAAATGTAATACTTGCAATTTGGCCAAAAGTCACTGTGCTTCTTATCCGCTGAGTATGCATAAACGTAATATTCAATTTGTTTTAATTCGTTCTGATGTATGGGGTCCTTCTCCTATCACTGTTGGATCTAGGGTACGTTGGTTTGTCATCTTTGTTGATGATTGTACTGACATGACCTAGCTGTACTTACTGAAGCACAATGATGAAATACTAAAAGTATTCCAGTCATTCTGTACCGAGATTCAGACTCAATTCTCGACCAAGCTCCAGGTCATATGCTTTGACAATAGCGGTGAATATGAAAATTAGTGCTTCCGTACCTATTTTGAACACCATGGCCTCGTTCATGAGATAACATGCTCTCGGACCCCTCAACAAAATGACATTGCTAAGTGAAAAAACCGCCATATTCTTGACATTGCACGTGCTTTACTCCATGGAGCCCATGTTCCAAACAGCTACGGCCTAATGCAATATCCTTGGCGTACATTTACTCAACCGGATGCCCTCCAAAGTCTTAAACTTTAAGACTCCATTACAGGTCTTGGCATCTCTTATCCCTATAT
>CAIGRT010017907.1:0-10468 GCA_903798405.1 Fraxinus platypoda
ACACGTGGCCAACAGAATAAGTCTTTGAGTCAACTCTTCCCTGCACACATAGCACGTCGTTAGTCACCCTTGGCCTTTCCCGGAGGGGTTGGGAGCGGCAGCGAGCACTCCGACGGTCAAGTCAGTTTATAGTTCAACCGGAAAAGGTTCGTCGACGGTAGAACACTCGTTGGGAAGTGGTTGATAAAATATGTAATGATAAAGTGTCAATATTTAAGGAAGAGAATGGTACTCAAGTTTGCAATGTTGTAGGAGAAATTTGGATATATGTGTTTCCAATGTGTGAGATTTCAATCCTTCTTCTGGCACAAGGAGTGGATATTTATACTAAGGATGGGAAGATGAGAGCAGTTGGATGAGAAGACACGTGTCATCATATCCTTAGGACCCATCCCATTCTAGGTGTCAATTCGTCCCTCCATAGGCTGGCTGGTATTGAATGTCTCTGACAAAGGCAGCTGAACTGACCGTTTGGGTCCTGCCACACGTCATATCAGTCAAGGATTTGACTTTGAAAAGATCTTTGTACAAGAGATCTTTGACGGGCGAGACGAGGCAGGTGAGGCGTTGCAGCGTTGCAGAAGCGGAGTGCGGGCCTTTGCATCCACGGTGTACTTGCGGATGAGTCTAGTTCCTTCGCTGACGCGTGTTCAATTCGTTCCTCATGCAATCATTTCGGCATGTACAATCAGCTCGTTCCATGTACAATCACCTCGGTCGACGCGTGACGTGTTGTCCATCACCTCTACTGACACGTGGCGAGTCTGACACAGGCCTGTAAAACCTTATTTGCTTTGTTAGAGGTGAAATGCTCCCCTGTGGTTGATATGTTCTTGTGCGGGTGGTGGCTCCATTATCACATCGTAGATTACATTGACTCGAAAATGTTTGATAGGAAGAAAATGGTTTCTTTATAGGTTTTATGTTGGTTTGTGATTTAGGGTTATGAAGTTCATGATGAAATGGTGAGTATTGTGGTGGAGGCGGTAGGTGGTGGGCGATGGGGTGAGTGACGGTGGCTGAGAAATGGGTGGACCCCGATTTTTGGTTTTGGGGTGGGTGGGGGTGAGTGAAGAAGATGAAGTATATTTCGTTTTTGGTTTTAATTGTTTTGTTACAGAAAATGTAAATTTACTATTTTAACATTTTAAAATTAGTCAAAATTTGGTCAACTCATTGACTTTGGTCAACTAACAGATTTCGTTAAATTGGACTGCAAGTGAGAATTTTAAAAGATTTGGTACCATCAATATCAAGCATTTTTTTGGTTGTTTAGCTCTTATTCTTGAAAAAGGTTTAATAAAGGGTCGTGTACAGATGAGAAGAATTTCAGAGGTGACTGATATCACAGGCCTAAACAACGAGCAAACACTTGAATGGGGTCACCTAATAAATGGACAAGCTCAAAGGGAGGAGTGAGACAAGAATCACGCTTCCAAAGAAGTGATTGGTCCGAATTTTGATTTGAACAAGAATAACTTGATAAGCGATGCCATAAGGGGTCATTTTCCAAAAGGTATAGGGCCAAGTTTTTAGATTGTTTAAGAATGTTGGGCGACATATCAACAATAGAATTTGACCCAAAAAATAATAAATTACTCCCAAAAAAAAATCAAGTAAGTTTATTGACAAGCCGTTCTCCACAATAGGGTAGCAACTTCAAAATTGCTTTAGTTTTGACTCATTAGTGGACGAATAACGTTACTTGTATATAAACAGATACATAATGATTTACATATAGATGAAGTATCAAAGAGTATGACAAAGTTTTTTTTTTTTATTCTTTGATTGACGAAATTCTGACCTAGTCATATATCACATCATCATGTGTATGTAAACTATTATGTAAACTTATAATGTATATGTAGCATAACCGTTAGTGGAGTGCCATACATACTAATTAATACCCTCTAGCTTTTGGCAGTAGTGATAATGGGCCTCAAACATTGGGCCAAGCATGCATTTATGAGCACTTGAGAGAATCATAAATCAAATGTAGAATTTTGAACCACCACTTTTTGTTACATGTTACATTCATTTGTTGCTGGTTTCCAAGAATTGGTACATGGAATTTAGTGAATCATCCCCTTCAAATGGTAAATATTGTTAAAGGAGATAACCCTACTAGCAATACAAATGAGAAACGAATGCGAATTGCGTGGGTAGATATATAGTTGAAGATCGAATTCGAGAGAATGCAAGGCTTGAAATTGTGCATTATATTGAGGATGTGTTCCACCGATAGAAACATCTACATTTAGAGCATTGCAAATGCATAAATAGCTACCGGCTACAACTAAAGAACAATACTTGGTATACAATCAACATTGGCAACAATGTTGTACAATTGTAGAAAAAGATTAATTCACAACTAAATGAGTTTGTTTATATTTACCATGAGAAAATATCGTAAAATCCGAAGAGTATCTCTTTCAAACCAATGGGCTTATAGTGTGTGTGTGTGTGTACTAGCTTGGATCGTGTTGAAATAAAATATCCATCTAATTCGATCAACTCCGTAAACTCGTGATAGTAATCCAAAGAAAAAGGAATGCTTTGTTATGATCAGCACTCCTGGCGCACATTAGATGCCACAGCTCTAGCCCAGAATTTGATCTGCTTCTTCATGTCTTCTGTTGACCTTTCGCTTGAAGAAGATGATGAGCTTTGTGCCATCCACGCCTCCACAAGAAATTGCCGCCTCATATTTTCTTCTGCTGATTTGACTCGCTTCTTCTCTTTCAAACCTGGGAGTATGCTTACTACACTTGGATTCAAGTCTTGTACCACGTCCAAATTGAATCCCAAATCCTTGAATCCTTGAACTTCTTCAAACTCAAGATCAGTTAAGCTTTTACTCTTCTTAATTTGACTAGCTGGGTATTGCTTTCTCATCTGTTCCAGCCCCTCCATGCTAAGGTTTTTTAATCCTGGTTTCTTTCGACCTGGTTGATTTCTTGGCTTGCTACAACTTTGTGCCACCTGTAATGCAAGCACAGTAACATTAGGTCTTGAATGAATAGTAAGAATATCGGGTTGGCCTGGACAAGATCAAAGAAGAAAAACCCGTAACACAATATATACGTACCTTTGAAGAAGTATGTCTAGGAGGCAACATGTCAGAATGGATTAGAGAAGCTTGCCTAATTAACTTGCCCATGCGAAAGTCACTCTCATCATCTTGAAATTCTTCTAATTCGAGGGTAGTTGGTAGAGATGGTGCATGACGAAATTGGCCTTGTGTGTTCGATTTACATCTTGCAAATTCACTCCCTTTTGCTTGAGCTTGTTCTTCCCTTTCCATTGATGTTGTCTTAATTAAACCAGAAGGCTTTAATCTCTCACCTTCGGACAGGGACAGGTTCTTGATTGATTCATAGGTTTGATCGGATGATTTTTTCAACCATGGTCTCTTGCCAGGAGTTCGAGGAAGTACTGGGACAGGAAAGAATCCATATATTAAGTAAGCACATTTTCTCAAGAGAATATATATATTTCTGAGAACCACCTTAGATATTTTTATTTTTTTTAGGGAAAATTGCAGCCGCGGTCCCAAACCTTTTCGTTTTTTGCAGACTTTACCTCAACCTTCACTTTATGCCACCATATGTCCCAAACTTTTGAGAAATTCGCAGATACAGTACAAAATGACGGAAAACGTTTGTTCCACCGTCAGTTGGCTTCAAAAATAGAAAAAATGCAAATTTTGACCAATTTAAACAGGGGCATTTTCGTCCAATTCTATTTCCCCATTTTCACTGTACTAATCAATGTTCGTTTCCCTCTTTCAATAACCTTTACTGCATTGAATTAACTAATTTTCCCCGATTTGCAATTTTTACTATACTCAACAACCATTTCATCTAAGCCATCCTTTTGCACATCACCATTTTTATTACCTCCATTGCTTTCAGCATTTTCCGATACTTCATCTTTTTCAGTAACCTCACCATTTTCAATGATTTTCTTCATGGGTGAATCCACAGGCATGTTTGCTCTCTCTGTTTTCTCATCAAATTTCTCAGCATCCATATCGGAGGAGATTTCAATCATGATAGGCTATTTTTTTCTCAACAAACTCATTTTCACCCGAGTTCTCAGAAACCCTAGCTTTTTTCTCCCTAGAATTTTCACTCAATCCCCTACTGGAACCTGAGTTTTCCTCAATTCAACAACTCCACTTCCCGAATCCCCCTCACCCAAGTCATTCGACCCTGTGTCGCCTCCTATACTACCAAGATCGACGGTTGTAGGCTCTCCCACCGCACAATCAACGATTTGATCTTTGGACGAGGTAAAACGCTGCTAAGGAGGAGTATGAAATTCCAATTCATCATCGTAACATGTACTTTGGTCAATAGAGCTATTGCTGTACCGTGACAATTCCAGTATGTTCGTATGAAGTGGGAGCCAGAGAGGATGAAATTGGGTCGGCATTTGAATCTGCGAATGTCTCGGATTCAAGGGCAAAGAGGCAAGTTAGTAATTTTGATTCCTAGGAAGGGGTTGGCTTGCAGAACTTCATCAATGAGGCAAATTTGTCTTCCTTCTCTTCTCCCATTAAAAGAAGGAAATGAACAGTGATTAGTACATTGAAAATGGGGAAATAAAATTGGACGAAAATGCTCTTGTTTAATTTGGTCAAAATTTGCCTTTTTTTTTTTTTTGAGGTCAATTGACGGTGGAACTAACTTTTTCGTCATTTTTTACTACATCTGCAAATTTCTCAAAGGTTTGGGACTTGTGGTGGCACTAAGTGAAGGTTGAGGTAAAGTCTGCAAAAAAAAAAAGGTTTGGGACCACAACTGCAATTTTCCCTTTTTCATATGGTTATCTGTCAAACGGCGACGTGGGACTGGATTTTATGTGCTATGAGATTGCAACACATAAAATACTAGGTACAACCTAGAATAATGAGAAGACGAGTCAAAGAAAGATATACATATGTATTACTAATTTTGGAAGAGAAGAAGTGGGCACATTTGATTGGAAAAGGGGTCATTCCAGCACCGCCACTTGATTATCCTTCAGTATTACAAGGATTCTTAAGCAAATAGAAATCAGACTCTTGCTATAAGATTTTCTTGTATTATTAATTAGGCCACATCTATATAATATGCTACTTTTTTTTTTAGCAAACTCGAAAGGGACTTATTTTGGCATTAATTTCAAAATTTATCTTCAAGCAGTCCCACATCTTGCACCAAATACAAGAACCTGGCGGGCCTACTTTCCATTTTGGACACATCTGAATGACTGCAGCAAGTTTTAGTCATTAGCCAAATGTTTATCACATAAGCTTGGAGCTAGAGTCCAACACGACACTACATGATAATTGCGACTAAGGTTCAGGCTAGAACTTATATGAGACGAGGCACATCTTATCCTATCTACGAACCTAGTAGCTTATCTAGTTATTGATTGTTCAAGTGTTATGACATCTATCACTTCATCCCCTACTGATTTAAAAATAGAAATGTGTTTCCCGATAATCATTTTCGGTGGCCATTGAAAAATATCAAATGATTGTTCACTCCACCGGGCCAAACTATATATATATAGAACTAAACTTAGTTGCACAGTCTTTAGAAATTCCCAAGCGTTAGGGTTGCCAAGAGGAGCAAGCCTACATCGAGCAAGTTGGCTCACTTATTGCTCTGGAAGAGTTCGCTATTACTGCCCCGTGAGCGAAGGTCTGTCAAATGGTCTCAAAGATTAGCAAGAAAGCCAAACCCCTTCCCCTTGTATCCCTCCTTCTATTCAAAGAAACTCTCTCGGCTAGAGTAGTTTGTTCTTTTCCTTCCATTTATTGAGCTTTCTCTCGCTTAATTCAATAGGATTTTCGTAGATTTGTAGACCCGTTTCCATTTGATAAGTCGATCGCTTCTTCCTTTGTTGGAATTGCCATCTTTGCTGTTCTCGATTTCTGAATTCGTACCCTTCAAATGAAAGTACCGTTGGGATATTTAACCAATTATTTCTAAATGAATAAATTTGTTTCGGCCCTAGTAACATGCGATAGTTCAATACAGTGTTGGAGTATATCGAGATCATGAAATCAAGGTTTTGAAATTTATGCACATGTTAATGGAAAAAATGATACCAAGTGCACCTAGACTCCTAGAGGACACGTTGTTGACCTTAATTCCTCCTACAATTGAACAACACAAACAAAATTAGTAAAGAATTAAGCAAATAATTCAAAAAGGGAAATCATAATGAAGAAGAAGAAGAATTCGAAATTAATGTTTTCCCCTTTTCATTTAGGCTCAGAAAATCATCAATTCAACACCACAAAGGCAACACCAAATTGGAGAACTTGGAAGCAGAGGAAATTGCACACCAAGGCAGGAAGAAGAAGAAGAGAAATTGGTACACAAAGGCACGGTGAAAGGAGGAAGAAGAAGCCGGTTTTTCTTCACTTAGGTTGTGAGAAGTGCGATGGTGATAGATGATTATCTCATAGACTTAGGATCTATTATGGTTTACCGTTAGATATGAGTTTAGTGATCAATCTAGTGAGCATGGTGGACTATGAAAGGAGATATGTGTTCTCAAGATGTGAGCAACACATAATGAAATATAATGAGTGTAATGAGATTTTTTCATGGGGTCATTTATGCATTTGTTGCATATGTATTGGTCAGTTGATTGATTAACTTGGTTTTAGTCTGTTGTTCTATGTGAACGTGTTTAAAAAGATCCGTGTGTTATCATGTTATATCTTCATTGTATGTTTATTTGCTCTGATTGATTAATGTGATTATCTGCTTCTACTTAGGTATTTTTTGACCTTAGCCCTGGTGAGTATATGACGCATAGTAATATTTGCTACGATTGACCGTTTTGCGCACTATTAATGACATGAAAAATTAGGTCGAGAGCATTTCGAAATAGTATTAAGAATGTAATATTTCGACTTCATTTGATATTCCGTAGTTATCTTGAAAATTGACGTGTTAAAAATAATTTTTATTTCTTCCTTTTTAAAAAAAAAAAATTGTGTAGCGTACTTTTTTTCTTTGCCATATCATCATTTTCTAAAATTTTGTAAATGGGTAATTAGCACAAAACGTCCGTATATTTCAATATTATTGTGCAAAACGTTTATACCGTTTTTTTGTAGCATTTTTCATCTCTACTTTCACCTTTCATTACGAAAATCATCATTTTCATCTAATTTTTCAATAAAAATGTAAAATGACAAATATACCATCATATTTAAATAAAACAAAAAAAAAAATTAAAGAACAAATCGCAATCATACTCCCAAACGTTTTTAAAAAGTGCAAAATAGTCCAAATAAATTATTAAAAGGGTAATTAACACAAAACGTCCATACCTTTCAATATTATTGTTCAAAACATCCATATCTTTCATTTTTTTTTTACACTTTCGCTTTTTTTTTTTTAATTTCATCGTGAAAATCATCATTTTCATCCATTTTTCAATTAAAATCTGTAAAATAACGAATATACCCTCATGTTTAAATAAAAAAATAAAGAATAAATTACAACGATATTCCCAAATTTTTCAAAAAAATACAAATAAATTCCAAATAAATAATTAATTTTTTTTGAAAATTTTGGGAGTATAATTGCAATTTTTTTGTTATTTTTCTTTTCTTTATTTTTGTTTTATTTAAATATGGGGGTATATTCGTCAGTTTACAACTTTTAATTGAGGAAATGGATGAAATGATGATTTTCGCAATGTAATGTGAAAATAAGGGTGAAAATGTCAAAATGAAAAGTAAGGACGTTTTGACAATAATATTAAAATGTATGGACGTTTTGTGCTAATTATCCTTTTAATAATTTATTTGGACTCATTTGCACTTTTTAAAAAAGTGTGGGAGTGTGATTGCAATTTTTTTTATTATTTTTTTTAAATTTAAATATGATGGTATATTTGTCATTTTATATTTTTTATTGAAAAATTAGATGAAAATGATGATTTTCGTAACGATAGGGGAAAATGCTAAAAAAATAAAAAGAAAATTTTATTCAAATCATGCAAATTTTTATTCAAAAATTGCGAAATCAAAAATCATTATAATGCAAAAATAAAAATACCAATCTCTTTGAAGAAAATACAAGTACAAATTTATTACACCCGAAGCTCATAAAGAGTTTTGATGAAATTATCTATGTAATTGTCCATATATCCTGGACTCACAAGAGTTTCCTTCCATTTTGAGTGGTTTTCCTTGATCAAATTGCCCACTTCACTGTCTTTGTCCATCACAGATTTAATGGCCTTGCATAAATCCTCCTTCGAAAACCACCCCATTTCACCTCTCTCCACCTCCACCGCCACCTTGAGCTCCTCCGCCAGCAGCCTTGTGTTCAAGATTTGGTCGGCAAGTCTTGGCACAAGCACGATTTGGCTGTCACTTAACAAAGACTCCCACATGGATCCAAATCCACAATGACTCACAAAACACCCAACAGAGGGGTGGCCGAGAAACTGAGTCTGTTGCACCCAGCCACCATAAACAACCCCTCTTCCTTTAACCCTCTCTTCAAAACCCTCTGGCAGTGCTTCTTCTATGGAATTTGCACCTGCTGGTTTTGAGAGGGCAATGAAAAATGGTAGCCCTGTCATCTCAAAACCCAGTACAAGTTCTTGAAATTGGTTCTTTTGGAGAATCAATTGGCTCCCAAATGCACAGTACACCACAGATTTTGGCTCAAATTGATTTAACCATTTGTCCCATTTCTCTTCAAGTTGTCCCTTGGGTGTGTCTGGCAAAACTGGACCTGTTAGAATCACAGGCTTCCCATATTGGCTTGACAAATAGTCACACATTGGCCCTTCCAATTCTTGGCAAGTCCTTATAGAAATTGCATCACAACCCTTCATTGCAGCTGTGATCCGCACATCAAAAGTGGTGGCGCCGTAATCCATAGATATGAATGATAAGGTACGCGCCTCCTGCCCACGGAGCACCACAGTGGAAGAAGGGTACCCTTTGGGTGGCTCCATCAGTTCCTCAACCGTCATAGGCCTGTCTTTGGGAATTTTCCTAGCCGGAACAATCCCAATAGCCAAACATGAAGCACAAATAACATTATAACAAATAGTCTTGAACCCAATCTTGGATGCCAATTTAGGAATCCAGTCAGCAAAATCATAGAACACAAAATCAGGCATCAAATCACTCAACAATAATTCAACTTGTTCAGCCATGGAATCAAAGGCTATAGCCAGTGGATTCTTGCCAGTGATGTCTATATCAGAAGCAGTTTCTGCACCTGGAGGCAGGCCCTCAACTTGAGGAACAGTAACAACAATGAATTTGATTAGATCTGGGTACAAATTGTTGTTGCCTAGTTGAATCAAAGCCTTTTTCGGCAACAAAAATGAGATCTTGTGACCTCTTTTAGCTAACTCATTGGATAGATGGATGAATGGAGTTATGTGTCCCATGGCTAGCCATGGGAACATGGCAAGATGAAGCGTTGACTTCTCCAAATCAGGCATTTTTACAGTAGGGCTGTTATCTTTTCGAATATCAATCAACAAACTGATTTTGTCCATTAAATGCAATGTTGAAGAATCTTATTTACATGTGTGGGGTAGTTGGACTTTTGGATGGTTTGGTGAGAGGGCGGGTTAGGTAGGCATATTATTCCACGTGGTTTCTTATAGGTAGACAATACATTTGAATTTAGAATTAGAGTAATCAATTGGGATTATAACCTCTAGAGGTAACATGACATTAAATAATAACTACAATTAATGAGTCATTTAATTTCATTTTTCATTTACCCTAATAATCTCAATAAGGTTAAATAACATTACTTTTAAAATAATGTTATATACATCATTAGTGTTAGAGCACTAATTGAATTTCATGAATAATTAAGATGTATTTATTACTTCCTCCGTCTCATTTACATATGCTCACTTTCTTGATTTCTTTGTCCCAATTATATAGTCTTGTTTTTTTATGAAGAATATTTTGCTTTGTTCGTTTACTAATATAATATACCTTTATTTCTTTACAATTTTCAATAATAATTTACTACTAGTTATTGATAATTAAATAAGGGTAAATTAGGAAAAATTTTGAGAAAATTTGCTTTTTCAATGACATTAAATAAGATTTTTTAATTCGTGTGAAAAACAAAATAAGTCTACATAAATGGGATGGAGGAAGTACTTATTTGGTTAGTCTAAGAACTAAGAAGAGTATGGACTGAAAATAGAGTTCTATTCATTCAATGTAAAATAAAACATTTATGCTTGTGTTCAAAGTTNTCGTGTGAAAAACAAAATAAGTCTACATAAATGGGATGGAGGAAGTACTTATTTGGTTAGTCTAAGAACTAAGAAGAGTATGGACTGAAAATAGAGTTCTATTCATTCAATGTAAAATAAAACATTTATGCTTGTGTTCAAAGTTGAAACAAATTGAAAGAAGATTCCACTAGAGGTTTACTAAAGATGTCTACAATTTGAC
>CAIGRT010017937.1:0-10037 GCA_903798405.1 Fraxinus platypoda
GACTTGATGCTAGTTAATTCTTGTCACAAGTTACGTATAAGGACAATAACAAGTCTTGGCAAATTTAATTTAGGTTGTATTTTTCATATCTAGAAAAAAATATTTCAAGATTCACTAATTTCAAAATTTATATGTTATTTAATATTATATTAACATTAAACAATTAAATTTTTTTGAATAATCGGATTTCTTGAATAAAATATTATTAAAAAAATTCTCAAAACTTCAAAGTAAACGCGTTTTCCATTTTTATGTTTTCAGAAACAGTTTTTCAGAATAGCAAAAAGAACGCATTTTCAGAAATTTCAAAACAGACACTCAAAACACAAAACACAAAGAGAACGGCCCCTAAGTTATTACACAAATAATTTTTATTGATAAAAAATTGAAATTAAATTTCTTATATGACACTAAGAGTTACTTCACAAATAAGTATCTTTTTACATAAAAGTAAGAAAATGTAACTCGTCCATGCATGTTTAGAAAGAAATTGTAGACCATAACAACTCCTTCAGTACAGTCACGTCTACTTCGTGACAGAGGAGTTGCATCCAATACCCCTAAAACAATACATGCTATTCAGCAAATGCAATGCAACATGATTAGGTAGAGATGTGCCATTAAGACCAAAACCAAGAAGAAAGATGCATCATCAAATGCTTGTCAAAATACAGGTATATGAATATTTATCCCGTGGTGGGGAGAAAAAATGCATTTCCAAAACACTCAAAAGTCACACTAGGAGCAAATTTCATACTATAAGTTGGAACATAACATATCATGCACCACATCCCAACTAAGAATACAGATTCAGACCGCCTACATTGACATCCAAGCAAAGACCATATATGCCCAACTAAAAATGACTTTTAAAAGAACCATGTAAATTGAAAACCATTAAGCTACCAAGAGATCAAAATGTACATACATAATCGTTTTAGATGTGTTCCTTTTTTTTTTCCAGGGGTTGGGGGTTGGGGGTGGATATTATATGATGCAAGAAGCCTAATAAGGAGAGGTATTAGTGCTAACCTCTTCAGAAGACTGCAGACCAATATGTTCTTCGTGAAACCAATCCTCACAGATATAGCACTGAATCATCTCTACTTGTTCTTCAGCATTTGGATCAGGGTAGGGGAGATCACATGTACAGTAAGTTCCTTTGAAATTATGATTGTATTTATTCTCCAAATTTTCCACATCTTTGTTTGGAAAAAGCTTGCAGAAGAACTCCCCAAATTTTGAGTTTCCACAGTCACACCTGAAATTCCTTTTGGTCCAGAGTTCCACAATCTTGACAAGTAGGAAAAAATAATAACCATTACATAACAAGCCAACAGTAATACTACTACAGTTTTGTCATAACAGAATGTGTAACAGCACACAATGCCTGCAATCTGGCATCTCTAATAAACAGAATATGTAACAGCACACATTGCCTGCAATCTGGCAACTAATATTAGAGATTGTTGAGATCACAATCCTCCGTTGAAGTAAAATCTTGGAAGCTTCAACTAACTATCCAAATTCACTATACTCTTACTCATTTTAATATTCCTGTTGACTTGAAGAAAAATCAGGTAGTTATATGCATAGGCATTCTTTACGATCTCTAGTATTATATAATTATGTAATTATACTAAGAGCATGTTTGACTAAGCTTAAAATCCAATTAAAATTGAAAATATAGCCGTTATTGGGTCCCACTCGTCTAATAAAAGTCAACAATAACGGCTAATTTTTAAATTTTAATTGGATTTTAATCTCTACCGAACACGCCCTAAATTCAAACATTAGCAGTCCAAAGGTTCAAGGTCGTACAACTAACTGGAGACTAAAATAAACAAAATTGTTTTGCCAAATCATTAAAAATGCATTAAATTGACTCGATCAGCACAATAAGGCATCATTGGATGAAGGAATAACTTGAGACTTTCGAGCAGGAGTGGAGCCCATGCAAGGCCTGTGAGAGCACATGCCCTCACTGGACCTTGGCCATACCCTCACTAGGATGGGGCAGAAATGCCCAGCAGGCTGGCCTGCCTGCCTGCCTATTATACTTTAAAAAAATAATAATTAATTTTAACATCAAATCTATAATTCAGTGCTCCCCCAAGCCTAATTGGGAGTTCCAACGCTACATACACAATGAGTCCATCACTGCAAATCTTTGCAACTTGGATCAATAAATCTTTACATAAAGCAATGCTTAAGCAAACTTAATTGGGTACTATTTACACGTAATCAAGTACTAAGGCGTTTTTCCTTCATCAGGTGGGGCATAAGCCTTGAGGCATTTTGAAATGTAAACCTCACCGCAAAAAAAAAAAAATGTCAAAAAATATATTACAGGTATTATAAGGCGTGTGTCTCATACAACCAAGGCATACACCTCCAAAAATTGTTTCACAATCAACATCTTGAGACCTTTTTACATACCTCAATCTGAGGCTGGCCTTAAGGCGAGTTTGAATTGGTTTTTATTAAACCATGACCTAATGAATTACTAAGTGCCACTATTCTCAAAGTGTTGAATCGTGCAAGTGTTATTACAATTACCCATAGGTCCTGAATTGAAACTCAATTGTAATATCAAAGGAAACTTTGAAATGAATGGATTTATTTAAGTTCTCAACTAAGAAGAAAAGAGGGACAACTTTATAAAGAATTGGCCAATATTTAAGTTTGACTAGATACACATGTCCACATGCAACGCGGTCCAACAGACTAAGTAGATGCTCCAATTATGAATTCTATGGGTCGAATTTTATAATCATACTTCTCTTTAGGTTTCAATATCAAAATCCCATCAAATTATTTTTAAGCCCTTCCCTAAATTGCTTTTAGCCATTTAAATCTCAAGTTCTATGTCATTGGTCCACATGCCACAAAAACTATTAACTTAACTATAGTTTCTAAAATGAATTTTTGAGCCCTTGTTTAATGTAAAATTTAGTCAGAAAATGATGTATTCATAATGTTCAGTACATATTTTTGTAGATTGGTAATGAAATCATCATACAATAATCTCAATGTATGAAAACTCAAAAAGAACAATGGTAAGGTAATGAATAAATTATGTCATCTTGAATAGTTGTGATATTACATCTTTCGAAATTTTTACCTTTATTAAGTCACACCCTCACTCGAATAATTTCTTGGCTCCGCCCTCTCTTTCGAGAACTAATACAGTTTGCCTATAGTGAAAGGCATGTCTACCATGTTTGTTGCATAAACCCTTTATTTACAAAATCCATTATAGGAAGTACATATATTTTTCAAATAATTGATGTTGACAATGATAATAAGGTCTACTGAATAATATAATATTACTAAAAAAATTACTGTGGTAATATATATTATTAGATAGAATCGTCATTGTGCAGTTTCACATAAAAATTCAAAATGTTTCGACTAGTTTCTAGAGCTCTAGTAGTAATAGACTTCGAAAAAATGTATATCTGTTCATATCATTGCGAGAAGCTATAGAAAATTAGAAATCAACTTGATTTATCAGCACAAAGCCAAATCGATGAAACATTTATGAAAACACTGTAGTCAGCATGGAGAGAAACCAATAAAGCCTAAAATCAGTTAAGTCAACTTAAATAGCACATGAAGAAAATAGAAATATGTAAAGATTATAAGAACAGGTTGACAGATGAAAAATAATGCTACAATTGGTTTCATTGAAATGTATCCAATAAATAATATTTCAGATCGTCGTTCTACAAAAAAAAAAATAATCATGACAATGTGGACAGCGAGAACTACTTGCCCTTGCCCCCCTTTAGTCAAAATCGTGACATCAAAAATTCCATTCTCTTGCAGAAGATGGTAACACAGTAAACATCAGAAACAAAAAGACTAAAATAACGTATGAATTTACTACATAATTTAAGAATTTGGGATGTATAGAAGCTACAACTAGCATGTCTAGCATCTAATTATTACGTGCTCCCAGCTTGCAGCATAAAGACAAGTTCAGCTTTAATGGTGCATGTGCATGTACTGACAGATAGCATCCCACTTTTTTTGTGGATTACACAGATAAACTTCAGTTAATGAACCAAACAATACCTCATGGCCATCATGGCAAGACAAGGAGCAGGCTGTGCAAACCCCAGCATTCCCCTCTGGCGTGCATGTCAAACATGAGAAAATTGCCTGCCTCTTCATGTAACCTTTGTTAAATGTGCACTCCTTGCCCTCATCACCTCCCAAGACCAGATCCGCTTCCTTTATAGTAATCCAATAATGGTCAAACGCAACACTCAACAAAATCCGGATCATTTTTCTAAGAGAATAACATTTAACTAAAAGAAAGGAGCCTATATCATCAAGATAATAAGAAATCTCAATGATCTCCTGAAGCTAGAAAGAGCTCAGTTAGCAAAGAACATTCACAATTCAAAAAGCTTATTATAAAATATCGTTCAGAATTCAAATCAATAGTGGCCAATAAACCGGAAAACTTCTAATTTGTCCTCACTGCCTATTGTGACTCCAAAAGCAAGTCACAAAATGAGCTTCATTATATTTCCACAAGTAATCTGAAATCAATCTCAAAACAATATGTATAGTACTTCTAGTAGAACGGTATTGTGCGTCGTTACAACAACAAAATTTCTTAGCTGACACAAATGTGATTTCAAGATTACTATATAGTTTGGTCTCAGTGAGACTAAGACCTCACTAATACTTAAACCCTATGATGCTCAGACTCGAGTGGGGGTGTCGAATAGGGGTACATATCTAGGAGTCGAATTCTTCTCATTTTAAAAATTAAGATGTGAGGATACGGTTAAAAGGGTCCGAATTTTGGATACGGGTACGGGGATACATCTTACAAATTTTTTTTTTTTTTAAATGGTAGAGAAATGCCAAAATAACAAATTAATTGATATTGACTGTCAATAAATGAACTCATAGTTTTTTTATTTATCAACTATTTCGATAAAATCAATTTAAACAATTGAATTATAGTTTGAAATTAATTTAAATTTAAAGTCAAAATAAATTCTTTTCAAAAAAAAATTAAAGAAAAAGATCAATTCCAATGTCTTATATATTATTTAAAAACAATTATAGAAATAAATTTAAATTTAATACAAAAAAAATATAGCACTAAATTTTAAATGTAAGAAATAAGAAATTTAATACAAAAATAAACTCAAATTAAATGAGTTTGGCCATACAACTTATCCCAATAAATGCAATTTTTATTAACTCTATGCATTGGACTTTACAAGAGCCCATATAACACATTCCAAAATTCGGTCCAGCACACTTCAATCAATTAGGGCAACCAATCATCTTCCCGTTATCTTCTTTCTGCAGAGCCAGAAGCAAAACTCCACCTTGCTAGAGACATGGACGCAAAGCCAACTAACCACATCGCCACAGATGCAAAGCCAAAAGCAAAACTCCACCTTCCACCGTTTTCTCCCTTTTGCTGCCATGTCCGAGTGCAAAACTAAAGATCCGATCCATATCCCGTGTTAGTATCAGTGTCATGTCGTGTCGACACGGATACTTTTCCATTTTTCGAAAGTTCTAGCATCATAGCTTAAACCCATAATTTAGCCTGTTCATCCAGATGAAACAGGACTTTAAAAAGAGTTTACTGTCAGCAGTCCTTTTGTGAATTACAGAAACCGCCTAGTTTTTAAAAAAATTAATGAAAATGAAGATATGAAGTTGTTCTACAGAATCCACCTATCTGAATCGTTCTCAGAGGAGAATTGATTATTTTCTTCCTTTCCCAAGCCCCTTGCAATTCCGAAGTGTCGACGGAATCTTTGCATATTACAATCCAGCGCTCGACTTTCACTCTTGTAATGTATTCTCTATGGTTTTGGGGGTATCATAAAAGCCAAGCCCTAGGTCTTGCTAACCGGACGGAGAAATTTTCACCATTTCTTACTAATAAATAACATTTTCAAGCAGCTATAACAAGATGGCAGGTAAATAATTTTTACAGGACAGCAAGAATGAAAATAAATATATAAATAAATAAACGTAAAAGAATAAAAATTAATCACCAGGTCCTCTTCTTCAACAGCCTTGAGGTAGTCTCCAATTGAAATCGTGGGCTCAGCTTCACCTTCGCCTTCAGCTTCGAACACATCAGTCATTTTCCCCAAAATTCTTAACTGGTAGTTGTACTTATTTTCCGATTATTGTAAGTTAAAGGGGGCAGAGAAGAAACCCTAGATTCTTGAGAAACCGATACAGAGGAACGCGGAAAGATTTTCCTACGGGAGTATACGAAGTTATCCAACGGATGAGAATAAGTTCAACATTCTGAAATTGGGAGCAAATATGGGGTTTTGAAATGTGGGTTAGGGTTTTTATATAAGAGGAATAAGTTGTCATTCCAGGAATAATAAATTTCCCGCCAATTTGTGCCCCAATATTTTGCGCTGTAGAGAGAAATTATTTTGCAGTAATAATGTATTTGTTTGAATCCCAATTTTTGTAAAATAGTTTGTGTAATAGTGATTTTTTGAATAAATATGTACCTAAAAAATAGAGAAATTTTTTGAATTTATTTATAAAATTATTTTATTGAAAAAATGTGTAATTAAAAATAAATTTGTGAAAAAAAAAGTAGTTTTAAATAATGGGCTCAAACTGGAACATAGTGGGCATTCCTTTCCATGAAATTGGTAGATGTCTTCATTGTAGGTTAGGTGTTCTCCCTGATATATGTCATCTTGGAAAAAAGTTTCAACTTCTTTAATCGAGATTCAAGCAATTCGTGATTCTTATTACAAATTCAATATTTTAACATCAGTAAAAGACAAGTATTGAATTTAAGATTGAAAACAATGTTAATTATCGATTTTGCAATGTTGTTTGACTTTGATCGTTTAACATTTTTTTATAAACTAGTTAGTGAACTTTCATTTTTGCTTGAGTCTAGCACTCTATATGGATCTATTTTTTTACTAATTTATAAGACAATGATACCATTTTCAAAAGGTTGAACTTCAACCTTGAGGATCCCCCACCGCCCCGCCTCTAGAGCATTGTGGAAGAGTAAATCGCGGGATGTGCCTCAGCAGATCATGGTACAAGAGGACAATGATACCATTTTCGCACATACTTTACTTGGATAAAGTTTGGTAATTAAAATGAAACAACTAAAAACTAAAAAGTCCCCAATGTTGCATCATGTCAATATCCCCCTCATAGGTTGCAGAGTTTTCAAATAAAGATGAGTCATTGGCCAAGCTTTCCCCTTGAGCAAGCCTCCCAAACAATCACATAGAAACTGACAAGCGTAGATAGATTCAACAGGCGAGGATTAAGTAGTGACGTCATGTACTTTTAGATCTTACTTCTTAGCTTTCATGTTATGACAACTTTGGTCGTTGAAGAGTGACTCGGCGAATGTAAATGACAAAGAAACAATCATATTCTTTAATGATATGAAGAAATAATTACGAAGTAGGCAATTTTATTTTCGAGGAAATAATATCACAATGATTATAACTCTTGACCAATGATTATGTCGTATTTAATATAGGTAAGTACCATCTTTGACCTAACCTAAACCTAAATTCATATATAAAAACACACGTCTGATCAAAAGATAATGTATGCAATATTAAATTCTAACGCTCTACCTATTTGTCTATCACGTACCCAATATTTTTGTTCTATTTTATTTTTTTTGGCAAATGACTTGATTGTGTTGGGATGCAAACTGTTGCTGGAATCGTATCAAATGCGACAGTTTTTGCTGACTAACAATATCCAAGTGTGTAGACAACCTATATGTAAACATGGAGGTGGCATAGGGAAATTGACAACGGTTCAAATTTTGAAATCCGTGTAATCATTTGAGTCGCTTAATATGATCAAATTTCTTATTTAATCTCAATGAAATTTGATATTATATTAAAATTTAATTTTATCTTAATGGGTTCATTGTTAAGAGAGTAGCTCGATTCCTTATATTTCGATATTTAATCAATGTGAAATTTAACCCATAATATGTAAGAACATCTCTAAAAGACTTTCTAAATATAAGATATTCTTTATTTTAGAGAGTTATTGCGTAAAAAAAAAAATTACAAAAGTCCATTTACCGTCCTTTTTGCCACTTTTAACCCCTAACATTTTACTAATTAGCAAGATTCGTCTCTTTGGATAGTTTCGATCCGTTTTGCCTTTAAATTGGTCCATGGATAATGGATGGAAAGAGTCTAAGCTCCCGTTTGGGCCACCTTATTATCTCATTAAAATAAAAAATATGACCGTTATCCATCACATCAACATTTAAATTCAAATTTTATATCTCTTGTGTGNTCTTTGGATAGTTTCGATCCGTTTTGCCTTTAAATTGGTCCATGGATAATGGATGGAAAGAGTCTAAGCTCCCGTTTGGGCCACCTTATTATCTCATTAAAATAAAAAATATGACCGTTATCCATCACATCAACATTTAAATTCAAATTTTATATCTCTTGTGTGGCCCCAATAACGACTATATTTTTCATTCTCATTCTACAATAAGGTGGCTCAAACATGACCTAAAAGCACAAAATTTGTTAGTGAAAGGTTGGGGGTTAAAACCGGCCAAAAAAGATGGGGTATGACTGCTATTCATGGCTAAGGTTGGTATCACTCCCTCGCAAAACCCTCAAAACGGGCAACACCCGATTTTTCCATCTTCTCCATATTTTGTCCACAAATCGATCTGCGTAACCTTGAAGTAAGTTCTGTGTCTTGAAATTCACTTTAATATCTCTGTTCGTATTAGAGATCGTAAAACCCTTTTCAGTAATTACTGTAAAGATCTATGCTTTTTGTATGTGTGAACTAAAAAAGGGAAAGTAATTTGTATTTATGTGTTTCTTTATTGTAGGGAGAGAAATTGATGGCTTATAGACGTAGTCTCACAGCTCGAGGGAAGCTGCTTTATGAACAGAGGCAACGTTTTGCTCCTTCATTTGCTTGTACTCATCGTGATGACGACGAGCGTAAAACCCTGAGCGATGCCCCCATTATAGGGAATCGAAATATAGGTAACAATTTCCCAGGGCGATTTTTCAGGACCGGAAATGATTTCAGCACTTTCAGTGCGTCGAGAAACTTGTTCCAAGACCGGAAATTTTTTAGTCCAGTGGGTTATTGGTCGGTTTTTGGGAGATACATGTCGAGTGTGAGTGTTGGTGAAGGGGCAGTCGATAAGATTGAGATTATGAGCGATGTAGCGGAGGTGTTTGGGGAAAATACTGCAGAGGTGGCTGCACAGGCGGGGCCAATGGTCAATGAGGTGGCAATTGCAGCTGCAGACTCGTACTTCCCAGTGGCAGCGCTCCAGTACTTGACTGATTATGTCCACAGTATCAGCGGGTTTAATTGGTACTGTATCACCGGGTTTAATTTGTTTTCATTGTTTATGAAATACTAATGTTTTGAAGAAATGATAATTTACAAGTATGACTAATTGAAATACATTGTAAAATTTGGTGATTACATGTGCATAATATAATTGGTTGGAATAGTTATTCTCTTATCAGCCAGGCCTAGCTCCTAATCCACGATAAGTGGTTTGTGTGTGCGTTCTAGAGATTGGATTGATTTTGGATATTCTCATGGGTAAATGAATAGATGAACAGGGAGGCTATGCATGTTGCTCCTTGTTGCATGGCATCCACACACTTGCATTAAAATTTCGGTGTAACATTGGATACCTTAACGTCTTCTCAATTGTATTAGTCCGCAATGGACAATCACCATTTTAAGGTGCTATGACAGATTAGATTTGTGTTTGATGCAATAATTTGGTTTTTTAGTATATATACGGAATCTAGATTGAGTTGGTTGTGCTTTGTATTGTTTTAAATACTTAAGTAGCTAAATTCATGGTCCTTTTTAAAATTTAATTTTGTTTAGGTGGGCATCAATTGTTTTGACGACTATTTTGATTCGAAGCATTACTCTTCCTCTTATGATAAATCAGCTGAAAGCCACTTCAAAATTTACTGTAAGTTTCTGTACATGCTTATTGCATTTTCGTT
>CAIGRT010017946.1:1465-15297 GCA_903798405.1 Fraxinus platypoda
CTCTCTCTCTCTCTCTCTCTCTCTCTCTCTCTCTCTCTCTCTCTCTCTCTCTCTCTGTATTATTATTATTATTATTATTATTATTATTATTATTTCCTTATGGGTTTATATTTTTGGTGAGTCATGCTTGCATAAATGTTTTTGAATGTATAAGTATTACTTTGTTTACCATGCTAGTGTAATTTCAATCTTACTAGTAGTTACATTTGGGAGGTAAAAACCATCACTCTTGTATTTTCCTGGTAAGTTATACAATTTTCGAAGTTAGATGTTCTTTACCACATGATGAAGCTGTTCAATTATATTTATATCTCAGTGGAACCTGTTGAAAAGGTCCTGGGAGCTGTTAGTGTGATGGTTGATTTTTCAGCGTGACATTCTTGTAAATGAGGATTATTACTTGTTCTAATTTTAAGAATTGCTGAACTCTGTTGATCATTAAATCTTACAAGATGATATCACTTTTAACATTATTCATGATATTTTTTTTCTTTGTTCTTGTGAAATATTCGGAAGAGCACAGCAGCTTTGATGTTTGAAGTGGGGAGAAAAGTAGAGGTCTCATTTGATGCAGAAGATTGTCGAGATGCTTGGTTCCCGGCAACTATATTGGACATATTAAGAAACGGATCTTTCCTAGTGGGGTACCGGAGCCCAATAGTTGGTGATGAGGCTTGCCTTCTGAAAGTAATCATTGATCCGCTCCATGTCAGACCTTGTCCACCACTTCTTAAGAGTAAAAAATTTGATCTACTGGAAAAAATTGATGCATCTTTTGATAATGGCTGGTGGAGTGGAGTAATTACAAAAGAGCTTGAGGATAGTAGGTACCTTGTCTTCTTCAAGGAGACGAGTAAGAATAGGAAATTCCATCAGTCAGATATAAGACCACACATGGAATGGAAAGATGGCAAGTGGATCACTTCTTCCAAGGTTTGCTCTAGCTTTTTATGGCTTTTTACTCAGCAGATTCCTATTCTGTTTTGTTTGTGGTGATCAGCATTATCCTTCTTGGCCGCCTTTTATATTCTCTATCTAAAACAACTATGTTCATAAAATGATTTGGGGTTTCTAGCTGTCATTATCTGCATGTAGTTTTAAACGAGTTACATGTTCTTGTACGATCTAGTTACTAATACTTTTGTCATAGGAAGGAGGCAGAAGGACCTTACTTGTATGTGCTGTACATGTGGTACTATGCAAATAGTACTCCTGGTTTGAGCACTGACCTGAATGGTTTACGGAAAATGATTCAGTTACATTCCTTTTTTCTTTCACGACATTAGGTTGAATTAAATTTGTTTGCTGTCGTTTGATTATATTCAATCCATGGATAAATTCAATCTCAAACCAGTAGAAGGGAGAGAAATTTGAGGATTAATCTATCTTGATTCATGGTATGGTTTTCTTTACCACCATGCCATGGGGTAAAAATTAAGTCAGTAACTGAACTGATATGTCGGTTTCAATTTGGTCACTCAACATTAAAAAAGTTACAAATGAGCAGTTCAACTTTTATTTTGATTCATGCTGATTACTAAACTATATTTTGTTCAAAATGAGTCACTGAACTTCAAGTTTTGCTTCACGTTGATCACCACATTTGTTTTCATTTTCAGTAATAATGTTAAATTTGACAACCATGCACTTTCCATATTGTAGAGGAGATTCATTTGAAAGCTTCTTGACTTGATACTAATTCTGGTAGACAATTTCTATGTTGCAAGGAGACTAACATCGCATGAAACAAGTTTTATAGTCGGGCGACTAATGTGGAACGATTAAAGCTCAGTGGCTAACATGAAACAGGTCTTAAAGTTGGATAACTAATTTAGATTAAAAAAAAAAAATATTTAGTGACTAAATTGAAACCTGCCTAACCAGTCGAACTTTTTACTTGTAAGCTATGATGCTCGGACTTGGGTGCGGGTACGCATCTAAGTGTCGGATTTTTTATTTTCTAAAATGTAGGATACAAGGATATAGCTAAAAATAGTTCAAATTTCGGACACATGTATATGGGTATATCTTTCAAACTTCAATTTTTTTTACTAATCCAAAATATCATTTTGAATAGTCCAAAATCAATTATTCAAAAAGAAGGAAATGGGTATTGAATAAAGGGATAAGACGAATAAAATAGAATTTTGGGGTTTAGTTTTCAATTATGGGAATTACTATATGTTATACAAAATAGAAAATGAGGGATTTGGTTGCAAACTTGCAATTTGGAATCAGTGAAGCACTAAGTAACATTATATAGAACTCATTTTCATTTTATACAAACAAAATTCTAAACCACTGGTGCAGAGAGAGAATGCAAAAAAAAAATGAAGAAAATGGAAAGAAAAAGAGAAAGAAGAAGAAAAAGAAGGGAAAACTCAGCGTTGCCGCCTTTCTCCACTTTCTAGGTGGCGACGTTAGGTTTATAGAGAGTAAAAAGGGAAATAAGAAAAGGGAAAGAAAAGGAAAAGAAAAAAAAAAAGAAAGAAGAAGAAGAAGAAACAAAAATGACGAAGTGTTCGGTTGAAACTTGGAAGATCCGACACATTCCATACTCATACCCATGTCTTATTCGACACGAGTACTCCGACTATTTCGAAGAGTCCAAGTATCGTAGCCTGCAAGCATCATGTTGAATTTGTCCCTTAGCCCCAAGATTTTATTTGATTTGCAAATATATTTCGGCAAAGTACTCCGTGTAATCTGAAGGATTTGTTCTTGTCATGTAAACCATCTTTTACTGTTACTTACTATTGAATACCGTACTCATACCTTTATTATGTGTTATTTCAAGATAATAATTCAGTTTTTTCCCCCTTTGCACCAATTATCTGTATAGTTTATTTTCAAATATCTAAGACCAATTTATTGTACCTGCACCTATGGCTTCATAGTGGTATGCCTAAATTTTACTTATTGTTATATAAATTATTGCCAGAAAATTTGTGTCTGCAGTGCTGAATTGAATTGGGTTTCATACCCTAATTTCTTTGGCATTTCTTCCAGGATGTCTTAATCCCATCTTCAGAAGATGGAAAGCAGGGAGGTCATATGTGCACCAATGGCACTGCAGTGGCTAAACCAGTAAGGAGCTCAGGCAATGGAAAGAACAACTCTAAAGAGAAAATGGAGACTGGAATGGAGCAATCAACTCCTCACAATCAGAAACCTTCTCCTTTTACTAATCAATTGACTAAGAACAGGCATCTTTCACCTTTTGATTCTCTCGATACACTTTCACAGCCTCTGAAGAAGCTCAAGGAAGGAAAAGCAGTGGCCCCATCTCTTACACCGCATCAACAAACTATACTTGAAACGTCAAGTAAATATGTGCAGGATGGTTCTGTAAGCCCAATCTCTGGAAATACCCTGATCAGCTCTGTCAAACTGCCTGTGCCTCAGGATTTTTCCTCTAATAATCCTTACTGGGGGAGGAGAATTGTAAGTCACACCATAAAAATTCTTCATCATATATTATCTTCATTTTGCTTGTTCAATTGATCAAGGTGAAATACCTGAAGATGATGAAAGAACTGCAAATTCAAGCCACTGACTGGTGGCTATGGTTTTAGTCGTCCTGTTTATTATAGGAAATTTATTGATACTACCTTAGTCGAATGCTGGGAAATTATAGAGGAAGTACTAATCTGGAGAGATTTGTAAAATGACCGTCATATTGACCATGGTTAATACATGATGTGAATCCATGAGCACGTATGAATGCACAAAATGCTTCTGTAACTCAGTAGAAATAAACTGGTCTTCTGCTACTTCAAGCCAGTGAAACTATTTGAAATTTACACGTGACTGTTAATGTCCCAATGGATGCACTCTTTATTCTGATCAGTTATATATAGCCACTGGCTCTCTCTTCTAGTTGAATAGAGTTGAGTGTTTTTAGTTGGATTGTATGAATTGTGACCATAACTGAACACATTAAGGAAGTTTTTGAAGCTACTAAAATAGGTTCTAAATATTGGTCAGCTAAAAAATCCAAGCCTAACAATAACATAACCTTGAGTGAAGATAAAACAAGCCTAAGGGTTGTTTGACAAAACTTTTGATAAAAGTTTTAGCAGATTTTGATAGAAGTTGATGAGATTGTGGTTGTAAAGTTGATAAAACTTGTGGGTCCTTTGAATTTGGGGTTAAAATTAATTGTCGCCTTTGACCTCAAACTTTTATTAACCCTTTTAGCTTTCCCAACAAAGCACTAATTGAAACTTAATGCCTGTACCTGTGTTTGCGCTATATTAATCGCATCAACTGGCATCTATGCTGAAAACTGTTACTTCTACATCGTGCAGCAGAGGAAACAAGGAAAACAAAAGATGCCTACATCCAGTTCTATGAAGAAAAGAGGAAGAGCACAAACACCACAAGTTGGAAATCCAGAACTTGTAGAAGGTATTTAGTTGGATTCTTGTTTTCTTTATTTGTTTTAATTTTTTATTAATTCAAGTTACTGTAACTGGAAAATTTATTAGCAAGCAATGAGCCCAATTTAGTTGAAAATGCTGCAGATGTTCAAGAGGAGAATGTGAATGGGGAAACCGATTTAGGGATCATCTTAGGTTTGGCATGTACTGAATTGGGGAGCTCAAGACATAGGACAGGGAGTTTAAGAGGTAAGAGGGCTTTGGAGTCCCATGGTAAGGAATCTTTGAAGCTTGTGAGCGTCCAGGAGCAGCTATCAAATGATTCATCTATACAGATTACAAAGGTGAATATAAGGATTGGACTGGCACTTTTATATATGGTTTTGAATCTTGATGAAGAATCTTTCTCTGTAAATAGGTATTTAAGGACTGGTTTGCAAATCCAAATAACATGAAATCGTGAAATCTCATGGAACTAATTAGTTAAATGATCATATCATTCGTCGTTATTCTAAATCTGCATTGCTAGATTCAATGTGCATCCTGTGATAGTTTCTTCAAACGGCAATATTGTAGTATTGTGTATTCTAGATTGTATCTTGATCGGGTGCTGCATACCTTGCTGCCTAATATATGACAGGGCTTTTGAGTAATTTTATTATAATATTTTCCACATAATTTTTAGATTATAATATTGACTATGGTACCTCAGTCCTTGCATGTTTCCCTTTCCTTATGTTTATACTGCTAATATTAAATTCATCTTATCTTTCTCTTATTGTTTCATGGAACATGATTAACATCTAACTGTTCAATCCTCAACTCAAGTCAAATTTCTTTAAAATTTCACATTTCCGTCTCTGGTGTCTCGTGCTTTTTTTCCCCTTCAATTTTACTTCAATGCTAGGCATTTTAATTTGGGTCATTGAATTTTGTGTCTTAAATTATTAGTTTAAAATTGTCAGTTCCTATTATTGTTTCTTTGAACCCCCTTACATTGCCTCCTCCCCTCTTGCATAAATAAAAGAAAAGAACAAAGTGCTTGTTTGGATTTCATTATTAGTACCTGAATTTAATGTGATAGAAATGAGTGGTTTATAAGTGATTAGTAGTTGTGAGTTGTACTGGTATGAATGTGTGGTTAAACTTAGAAGTTTGATTTGACCTCTAAATTATAATATACTTATAATGAAATCCTAACAAGCACAACATCCTTTTTCCACCAATTAGCCAACTTAGAACATCTCCAAGAGACTCTAAATACAAAATGCTCTTTATTTTAAAGAGCTAATACTTAAAAATAAACTCCAAGAGACTCTATTTTAATTTTTTAAAATGGGTTCGGTTTTCAAAATTTGAAGAGCCAAACTCAACTTTCTATTCTTAATGTATAGTGATTGCATTTAATAAGACGCGTATTTCAATACACTACTTCTTAAACTATTCAGACCACATTTAAGTTGATTGGCTAATTGACATATAAAAAATTATGTTAAATAAGATACGAGGAGAAATCAATAATCTAAATGTATAGTGATTGCATTTAATAAGACGTGTATTTCAATACTCTACTTCTTAAACTATTCAGACCACATTTAAGTTGATTGACTAATTGACATATAAAAAATTATGTTAAATAAGATATGAGGAGAAATTAATAAATGTTTCTTGAGAAAAGTAAAATGAAGATTCAAAATAGAGAGCATTGTTGGAGTGCATAAAAGTTTTTACTCTCTAAATTTAAAGATGCTCTCTATAATGCATAAGATGCTCTTTATAAATAAAGAGTTTCTTGGAGATGCTCTTATGGAGATTTCTATTAATCAGTACATAATCGGGTTCTAAGGCCTTTTTCCTTGGAGTTGAACCAAAACAATGTAAAAAATTAGTAAATGCAAAATAAGCGCATAATTTATCATTAATTTTTTCTAATATTCATAATAAGGCAATTTAAATAAACAAAAGAAAAATATGTAAAGTAACGAAAAAGAAACTATTGCTTTAGTAGGTGCCTTTGGTGGACTATTCTAGAAGTGGGTATATGAGAAACACAATTTTTTATGTTGTGGTAATTGCTTTTTTCGAATGCAGTTAATAATAAACACGATTTTTTTTTTTTTAGTAATAACTAGTTGGAGTGGTAAGGCCATTCATAAAGTGGTTTGATCTGAATTTGTAATGTTATGGGGGCTCATGCCAAAACAAAATAAGTATGGAGAAATAAGGAGCGCATGCCTCACTCAAATGAGGCACGTCTCCAAAACTGCCTCTCAAGCTGTGTTTTCCTGCATTTTTGGTTGCCCAACACTGAGGCGAGCCTCAATCAAAATTTTTTAGACAAAAAAATTGAGTTATATTGACCTTCTGGAACCTCATTATTTCATCCCCTCATCTTTTAGAGATCTTCTGTTTAATTAAATGCTCTTGCTGCTTGTTTCATTACTGTTGTGCTATCTCTAGGAGAGTAAACAATCAGGTACTGAAGTGAACTTTCAGAAGAGAAAGAGGGGAAGGCCTCGAAGGATATTGATCAACAGCCTCCAAACTCTGGTAACAGGTCTGTGCATTTTATTTTATTTTATTTTTTTCGGTCTTCCTGTTTCTTCCTTTTATCCTTGATCAGTGAATTCTTTTTTCCTTAATAACCACTTTCTAGATTTGCTGATTGCAAAAACTCTTGAAATTTAGGCACTACGCAAAAAGATGTTTTCGAAGATGAAATGGTCCCAAAAGATTGTACAGCAAATGAAGTTGTTTCTCACATGAGTAGTGACCTTGAGATGTCAGGGATGAAGGGCTCGGTGGGTAATCAGGAAAGCACAACATGCAAGGATCATGAGAATCTCTTCAATGGTCAGCTAAAGCAAAAAAATAGGTCTGTCAATATGATGATAACAGCCTTTGCAGAAGTCCCAGGTGAGAAAGCTACCGGAACGTTAATCAATCCAAATAAGAAGAATTCATCGAAGAGAGGAAAAAGATGTTCTGGAGATCAAATGATTGCTTCTCAATTTCAAGGTAAGCAGTTCTACTACTGGCAGTTTCCTTCTTCAAGATATTGGTAATTGGTTTGGAAGCACTATAATACTTTTTAACCTCTATTTTTATTTGTAATTTTTTGGGATGTGGTGAACGTAGAGATTGTCAAATTGTAGAAGTATATAGGCTGGAGCTTATTGATGCTTTTCGTTTATAACTTGTTAATATTATATCTGCTGATGTCATCTTTTTCATCCTGCTATTCTTCTCTAGATGCATCCCGTGAGAAAACCATGGGTTCAAATGTCATAGTCAAGGAGGCCAAGAAAGTCATTGTTGAATTACCCAGCAATAAATTGGACGATGAACCTCTTTGTAAGTGGATCGAAGGAACACAGGCTCCAACTCCAGCTGCTTTTGATGGCTCGGGTATAATACCAATATACATTTTCTTGGTGAACCCACTTTTATATATCTGGATTACCTAGTAACATTAATTTTATGCAGAAGTTATCCCCGCAAGGACTGCTGAGCAATGTATTGAAACCGGCAAGAAGCAAAATAAAATTGTGCCAAGTGAGCAGCATATCTTGCCCTTCGAGAAGAACACAATGATTTGGAAAATAATTGAATCCATGGAGGTTTTCCGAAGAATGCCGCAAAACCCACATTTCCAACCTTTGGAATCTTATAAAGAGAGTTCTCGTGAAGGTTTAGCTGTAGGTTATATGGTGACCTTTTCGAGTGTGGTTGATAAAGCTTCGAGGTTGCAATTTAATGATCCTAAAAGCATTACGGATGACATTTTGGAGACGCTTGTGGACTTGGAAAGGCACGGATTTGATGTTCTGGCAGTTCGCGATCGCATTATTGGCTTGGGATCAGTGAAAGAAAGGCAGGTAAAGCTTATGGGCCAGTTAGAGGAAATTAACGACCAAATTGTTGAGCACAATCTTGAGATAAATAAGGTGGACGAAGAGATTGGTGAAATCAACAAACAGATAAGGAACTTGCAAGAAAAGCTTGCAGTTGCTGGATCAACTAAAGAGACGAAGAATTGTGAAGTTGCTTCTTTGCAGTCCAAACTGCTGGAAATAAAAGAGAGCATCAATAATGTCAAGTGTGATTTTGAAGGCTTAGCTGGCACGCCTTTGTAAACGCGCGATTCTGTAACACACCCCATTTGAGCAGAAAGTTGTATTCTTGATTTTGAGTCTCGCTGTGATAATATTTGTGGAAGGAGACATGAATTTTAGTCAGTAATGGTAATCTCGAGTTAGGTGTATATCTTGTAGGTATTTGGCAAGTAAAGACGGTGTAAATGTCGTTAGCTTTTATCGTGTAAAACTGTAATAGCTTAGAAGACCTGATTCCTTTGCTGTTATAATTATTTATGAATATTTTGTTCTCGAACCTTTAAAGCAAGTTTCGTCTGCATGACATAACGTGTCCAGCTGCTCTCTCCCTTTCCTAGCGCAGTGTACATTAATAGCCAATAACTTTCTGCTGCCTCATTTTCAGTGATCAGTATAAATCCAAGTTAAAGTTGAGAACAGCATGGTCCGAAGGCTCACAGTATGTCTATTGAACGAGGCAATGGGAAAAATGGCATCATGTATCTAAGGTGAAACCTAGACGAGTGCTTCGTGGTGGTACGTTTTCATCTCAAAAGGTTCTTTTTAGGTGAAGTAGCTCATATTTTAAATAAAATACTAAAGAGTCCATCTTTATATCTAGCTCACATGGGACATTTGTTTATCTATAGTACTATTAAGAATAACAAATCTGATCTCCTGTTCTAGTGGGCTGGATAAAAACTTCACTGCTGATGTGGAAAGAGAACCATACGTATGATTCTTTGAAATGTAAGGAAGTTTATATTTTGCTCACTGGAGGCAAAAAATCAGTTTCATTAAGAATAAATATAGTCTACACAGGAGAAGATTTGTTGGATTTTTTGAATGTATGATCAATAAAAACTGCATTTTTGAGGGAATATTTCATAAAATTTGTTAGTTACGATACTTTTATCATAATTAGAGCATAGAGTAGTTGCTTTTGTGGTTCTTAACTAGCTTCGTCGTGTCCTATACCATCAAGTTGTCACACACAAGTTCTTTTTGGAAAATAAGTAAACCTACAAATTAATGACTGATTTAATTAGATTGTTTAGTAGTCCATGTCAATCTTTTTTTTTTTTTTTTTTATAAACAATAATTTGGGCAATAGGTTTTAACGTCTAATTAGGAGTTGATACCTTTCGTCTAGGTTGTTTCCTATTTAATTTTTGACACTTTAATACATCAACTGCTATTAGCAAATGAAAATATGATGTTTTAAGGTGATGTTACTTGTACTGTGCAATGTCAACATTTTTCTATTTGCTAATAAGAGCCTATAAGTCAAGGTTTCAAAGTTTTAGCCAAGAATCTCCAATGAGCAGTGTTCTAAAAAGCTGTGTCTAGGCGCGAAACGGGTGCAAATTGCCCCCCTCGAGCTTTATCGCATTTTTTCTTTTTTTCGCGTCTAGTCGGCACACTTTTTTTCTTCAATTATTAAATAACTTTTAGATTGATTTAAAATTTTAAAATAATATTAAAATAAGAAAACGTATTTTTACGCCTAGATCGAAGCTTGGCAGCCACATTTTACGTTTTTTGAGAAAACGGTCAATGAGACAGCTAATGAGGTATAACATATCTAAGCTCCTTCATCTTACGGGTTTTCGACATGGGAGTCTACCCAGTACTGTATGGGTAGTCTAGCCTTGGAAAAAATGGAAAAAAAAAAAAAAAAGTTCAACTCAAAGTTACAGACGAGCTTCTGTTGAATCTCTAAGGCCCTGTTTGATCACCCTCATTTTTCATGGAACTATGAAATTTTTTTCCATTTTCTGAAAAGTTTGCTGTTTGATAGCCAATAATTTGCCAGGAATTCATTTTCCTTTGGTCACCCTCACGCGCTCACTTTCCTGGTTTTTTAGGGATTTGCTTTCCTTTTGGTTTTGGTGGAAATCTGTTTTCCATCTTTTTTTTTTTTTNTTTTTAGGGATTTGCTTTCCTTTTGGTTTTGGTGGAAATCTGTTTTCCATCTTTTTTTTTTTTTGCCTTTTTTTTTTAGGGCAATTGGAAGAAATTCCGAACCCAATGGTAAAAAAATTTATTCATTTAATTGACAATTTACATGAAAAACAAAGCCAAATGAACACAAAAAAAATTCGATTTTTTTTTTCTTTTTGGCAATCCAAGCAAATTCTATCCCAAATTCTAATAATCTTATCCATTTAATTGACAATTTTCATGAAAAACAAAGTCAAACGGACCAGATGAAAAATTATACCAATCAAACACAATTACTTACAATTTCCAATAAAACAAATTCTAGGCAATTCAATTTCTTGGAATTCATTTTCTTTCCACCAATTTTCCACATTTGCAATCAAACGGACACTAAAAGATGGATGGACATGAAATATGCTGAAAAAAAATGAAAAGTTGGGATTTTAAATATCGAGAAGAGAAAAGTAGTAACGAAATTGTTAAAAGGCAGTAAAACTCAAGAGTGTTCTTGTATTTTAACCACATAGTAATATTCAACTCAGAAGTATTATAAACACATTCGTATAAAAAACGATATACAATATTATGTGGGCTAAATATATTCACCATAGTTTTTATCAATTAGATTACATTTTTATTGCATGAAATATTCATAACATTTACATATTATGTCTTGAACTTTTTTCATCGCATTCTTGTTTTTAAATTAATATAAATTGTTCATCTCCAAAATTTTCTTTAAAATAGAGAAAAAAACTAATTTACCCATTATATTTCTAAATAGGCAAAACAAATAGTAATGCAAAAATGCAATTAAATATTTGAACCTTCTTGATATCCGGTAGGAATAATAAAAATCAAAGTCCAGGTTGGTTGGTGAGCCTAGTGATAGGAGACTATCTAGTTTGCCCAGAGCTTGCTAGCAATCTCGTCATCGGAGATAATTGGCGTCGCACTATCCATCATTTCAGAAAGATAGATTCGAATATTAATGCGAGGTCTTGCTTCCTATTCGTTAATTCATTTCTGGTTTACGGGGACTCCGACTCCTAGAGCTGTCAGGTTTGAGAGGGTGGGCACTTCTTACAAGTACTGAAAAGTCATGAGTGGAAGGCATTGAAAAACGAAAGCTTTCCTAGTTCCAACTGCCTCTTCCATCCGTGTAGTCCCAGATTTGAGAATCCATTTTTTAAAGCACATTAACAATATTTTTCACTGAAAATTATAATTGAGGACAAGAATTTTTGATAAATGAACCCTATTTTATGTGGTGACAGAAGATGATGCGAAATTTTAAATTAATCCTTACCGTAATTTTGAGTTCATTTAGTCACTATTTTTTTTTTTTTTAATATTATGTTTATTTATTTAGTTTTAATTTAGTCAGTAACAATGCGGCCAGTCTCTGCATGGCTTCCAAGTTTTTGGCAATGCCATCCTCCGCCCGGAGTCAACAACGTGGCACAAAGTTGAATTATTTTTTTGAGAAATTAGTGGCAGCGCATTTATTAGTAGATAAGAATCTGATATCATTATTTCAAATTCAAGTCTCAACTACCCAAATTTGTCTGTGTAACTGTGTTCTGCCATACTTATTTCTGTATTTAGCTTTTTTACATAAAGGGACTCAGACTCTTCATCATCAAGAAAGCGATTCTCCTTTTTCGCCTTCACATTAATTTTTCTGCAATTCTTCGCATCTCTTCTCTATCATCTGTATACGGTGTGAATTTCTAATTTTTAAACTGCACAAAAGGTGGTGGTTCACAGACAGTTGTTGTGCATTTAAGTTTCGCCTCTCACAGTATGGGTGGATCCCACGATAAATAAAATAATCACGAGACCCACTACGTGAGAAGAGGGTAAAAGTAATTGTACGCTAAGAGTGTACATATCATTTCTCTTTATCAAAAGTTTTCCTGTTAAAATAAAATAAAATTACTCACGTGTGATTATGCCTGTGTAAGCATATCTGTGTATCTCTCTATATATAAATATAATTATATTTCTTTTCCTATGTTTATCTAAATCTTTTTTTATGGGTTTTTATTAAAATCTTGATTTGTCTACATTTTCGCCATTACTGCATTGTTGCATCACCAAATTAAGACTCTTTACCAACCCAACCCACCAACACCACCAAAATTATGAAGTCTAAAGTGATTGTGCCTGAAATTCACAGTTGGGCAAGGAGAAAAGCGAAAAAAATTAATTGAATGTACGAATTAGTATTTATGAACCCAGTGTGTATTGTACTATTTTAGTTGCCTGCATTTATTGTGGCGAACCACTCATGATATCGGTTATGTATGAAGAATTCTTGCTCTGCTTGCTACTTAAATGTCAGCTTTATCAACTAATTTGTTTACGGGCACTGAAATATTCACTATATAATTTTGTTTTACGGAGTAACTGAGAATTGAGTTTGTGCAGAAAGGTAAAATGAAGAAATTTGCAGTGAAGGTGGAGGAAGGGAAGGAAGGGAGAGATGGACAACCATCAATTGGTCCTGTTTACAGAAATCTATTGGCAGAACATGCTTTTCCAGCCACTGATCCTGCTTTAGGCACTGCTTGGGAAATGTTCAGGTAACTTAGAATTTCTATTTATATTGAATTTGCAATAATTAAATTTGTCAAATTACTGAATAATTATGAAATCGGAAACAAAGTTTGTGTTTTGTGTTACGGAATAAATGCTAATTCCTTGTGTTGAAAGTACAGAGACTTTGACTCTGTCCCGAACGGTTAACTAATTAGGAGAATTATACCGAAGACCATTCACATGTCTAGTTAACGTGGGATTTCTGTTTACACATCTTCTTGAACTAAGTACCACATCATCATGGCTCGTCACATTCCCCTCCGATGTTCTCCATCCATCTTCTTTTAACTAGAAAATCACGTACACATATAATCGAGATCTACACGACTACACCATCTCCACAGCACTAAACCCGCGGTACCATTGAGGCTCCATCATGGAATGTCCCTCCATCGCAACTAAATTGGACTCACGTCTTCATTCGGGATCTTCCACATGCGTTTCAGGATTCATCTTGTACATCCGCATGTCTGTCTTGGACATGACTTTGTTACCACTTGTAGGGACTTAGAGTTCCACCCTAAAAGGTAAAATGGATAGGGTAGCCCAATATCTTTATAAATCGAAGACCATCTCTACAGGGGCGGAGCCAGCCCATCAAAGTAGGGGGGGCTGAGAGTTGAAGGGGTGGGGGCTCACGGGGGCTGCCCCCGAAATTTTTTTTTTTTGAAACATTATCTATTAAAATGAGGGAAGTTAATACTTTGTGAAGGAGAAAAGAAACAAATGAACATAAATCAATGTACATTATTAACAAAAAAAAAACCAGAAACGTATAAAATAATGTATTAAACTTTAATTTAGCAAA
>CAIGRT010017963.1:0-12471 GCA_903798405.1 Fraxinus platypoda
AAAATGGAATTCCTTTTCCAACTTTTCTAGAAAATCCACCCTATCAAACACACCCTAAGTCTAAACCCGGTTTCATGTAAAAACATATATTTAATAGATTTTGATAAAAATTGATGAAATGTGAGATTAAAAAATTGTGAATCACATGAAGTGTGTAATTAAAATTAATTATTAAATTTGACTTAAATTTTTGCCAACTTTTTAAACTATACGAAACAGGGCTAAACATATTGAAATCAATTTTCATTTTATTCGAAAAAAAGACCCACAACGAGCTACTCATTCAATTTGTTTCTTGGTTCTCTCTCTTGGGCAAACAATTGACATCTTCAGCAAACATCTTGGTGCATCTCGATTCCAGTTGCTCAAGATCTAACTTAGCTCCAGCTTAGTGTAGCTTAAAATTTTGAAAAAAAAAAAAATCGAAGTCAAAGTCAAAGTCAACAATTAAATTCAATCACACATTTTATGGAATTAATTATTTTTATTAACTTTTCAACCACACATTTCATGAACTTCTGTCAAAATCTACTAAAAAAATAATTTTTAGCTACACCAAATGGGACTCAATGTCGAAGAATTCCCTTTATACACATACAAAGGGATTCCAACAATTACCCCAACGGTCAAATATGTCATCTTAAGGTGAACGAAACTAAAAACTAGCAAGAACTCAAGATCTAAATGTAAACACCTTTATCCCAGATTCAGAAAGAGTATCATTTATTCAGAGGTCCGTTCACTATATCTCAGCCCCACAATGCCCAAAATGATGCAAACCAATATTCACCAGAAGGGTGTCAAACAGCACAAAATGGAGCACCCAATTAGTGCAAAAATCCGATGTTGCAATACGACAAACAGATGGTTTTAGGATTCTCTCTGCTTAGTTTTATTTACAACCGCAATTTGGTATGCATGGTACGTGGCTCATTTACTGCCTTAAGTGAATAAGAGCATCATTACAGGGGATCTCTGTACACGTGACTCCTGTTCTCAAATTGGGGTCTTATTGGTTGGTCTGCCCACGTGCTTCAAGAGGACTGGTGGACCAATGACAGAAGATTGAGCCACGTCAGCGTAAATGAGAGCCGTTGATGTGAGGAGGGATGGAGTTGATGCCCTTTTTGGAGAGCTCATTGAGGACAGTCTCAGTTGAAGGAGGTTTTAGGCCTAATGGGAGGGGCAGCCATGGCTTGCTAATTGCCTCTTTAACAACTTTGTCAATTATCTCCTCTGCCTGCAATGTGCGATAGGAAATCTTTTAACTTATAATTAAAAAAAAAAAAAAAGAACACGTCCAACTTATCGAAGAAATTGACTCCAAAAATTTATACTAACGTTGTCTCATAGAAGTGCACTACTAGCTTGTTAAATGGTAATTGTAATTGTACATTTCATTTGATCGGGTTGGTGAAATCCAAAAAGCCCTACGATACGGTCAGAGAAATTTATGTGGGATATAAATATCCGTAAACATTGGTATGATATACGAATTCTTTTCATGTCATTCAGTACAAGTGATGTGGTTCAGACATTGAACATACTAAACCACTATTTATCTTGGGAATGTTTTGCAAAAACCTAGATGCAATGAAGTTCTATTAAACACGTACACTTGCTACCAAGTAATAGACAGGATAGGATGGGACGGGAAAATATAATGGACAAAATTTTAGTTTCTTTTTCTTCCAAGATACTGTCAAATACCCTTACCATTTATCTATTAATCAAGGCATACGAAGTTTGGAATAGCTGATAACCTAAAGAGAAGGAAATCTGTATCTACTAGGAAGCTTCCGAGCCACAAGGAGGGAGAGAGTATAAATTGCTTATTGTGATACTAGTAGTAATAAGGTTCCACAGAAGTTAGGAGCTTAAAAGATACAAGTATAAATATGACATTTGGAGAAAAAATTACTTGGGACGGTATGCGAAGCCTTGAACCTAGTGGTGCTTTCAGTAAACGTTTTTGCCTATAAAATATTTAAGTAACCAAATAACATAACCTTACCGGGTATACATCAAATGAAGGCATGCCAACTCTATTATGCATTTCATTAGCATTGTGAAACCCAGTTGCATTCTGCATCATGTAACCAACGTGTTTAAGAACTAGGCCCATCTCCATCATGCAGACGGGCATAGAGCCTAAAATTAATGCTGAATTTATAGATTTATAAAGAAGTAATAAACTCACTTGATGATAAGGCAGACATGATCCATGAGGAGATGGCATCACAGGGCATCCCCAGGCATCAGCGTGCATCTGAAATAATAAAATTATCAAATATAAGGTCAGTCATACAACCCTATATTGTCACGTAGATACGACCAATTGGACACATTAGGGTACAAGTACACTTTTAAGTTGAAGGAAATTGATTATACCCCAGAATAAGGTTTCCAGTGCCAACTTTCTGTAGGTTGCCATCCAGAATAGTAAGGTGAACTCCACATCTGGACAGGACTTGGATAACTTCCCGGTGGCATCCAAGCAGGATAGACATGACCAGAAGGGTGGACATGATTAGAATGAAATTGTGGAAAGGCCATGACTGGTTTGTGCAGATAATGACTTCTTTGTGTTGAATCCCTAGGATGAGGCCATCTTCGGTCATCTTCCTTTGGTAAAATGTGCCGCCGATGCATTCTGTATTTCTGCTTAAATACCTCCTTAGAAACTCATACATCAATAAGAAAATTTAAACCTCATCCAATCTAACTATTCCAAACCAACAAAAGAATAGTTTTCCACCAAAAAATAATTGAGGTGACATAAAAATTGATGGTATTTTGAGCATAGTTGGAGAATTTTTTTGGTTGGTTCCTTGTACGAATTCATTGACATGTCATTCCAAGTCATAAAATCCATCATGTGGAAGGATACAATTATAATGGATGGCATCTAAGTGCAGATATGCTTCTTTTTCTCAATCATTATGACTGATATAATTAGATTTCACTAATTTAGTCATTTATTCTTGCTCTTGTTTAATCAAAAATTAGAAGGCAAGTAAACCTTTAATAAATATGTATTATTTGACATCAGGTTACTCAATTTTTGTATTTCAACGTGTAGACTTAAATGTTAATCCTTACCAATTGATATTTAATTTTACAATTACAAAACTACTTCAACCATGAAAGAGGAAAAGAAAAAGAAAAGCCACAGTGACTCACCTGGAGATGGCTTGCTATGTTATGTCTAGTTAAACCTTCCACTTTCATTATTTCTAATATTCGGGAAGGGATCGCCTGATCCACGCCAAGTTGCTCTACAGCTTGTACAAACTTTTTGTGTAGTTCAGGTGTCCAGTCTATCTGCATTCAAAGCAAACATGAATAACCGTCTTCTGCAAATATGTTATCGAAATAACACATGATCATTGGAACCTTCAGTAAAGTGACTAAATACGAGAGACTCAATTAAAACATAACAGTAAAGTGATGATGAATTCCATTTAGCTCTAAAATAAAAATAAATTGCACATATGCAGTTCACTGAGATCCAAAGAAACCGGAAGTTATAAACAAAAAAACTATACTTCGATCAACGGTCAACTGTTTCTTTTGTGCATCTACGTATCAAATCAGGTGTTTTATGAGACTGTACAAATTTCAATATCCATTCAGAGAGTTTTTCTGTTGTAATTCACACTTGCAATTAGATAACATACGTAGTGGAAGACTAGTAACATCTAGATGTTATCCAACAAGGTTAAATTCCTTCACCGAGAAGGAAGAAAAGAACAAAGAACACTGTGATGCTTTATCAGTAGCATTGTTATGAAGCCACAAGAACAAAAGAAAACTTAAATTCAAACAGTGTTGCTTAATGAACCGAAAAATAGAACCTGTGAAATAGCTGACATGAAAAACTCCTATGGAGATGGCAAACAGATATTCAGGTAAAGTACATTGTATGGAGTTTAGAAGTTATTTACAAAGACAACGACAAAACAGACATCCAGCTCATTTACATCACAAGAAAGTTGGAACATTTTTTAAGTTCAAAATTCCTGGAAAGGTTGGAAACGATACAGAATACTTTCATGCTTTGAAGCAATATTCAAGGACCACTGGCACTACAGTTGTAAGTTAACGGAATCAGATAATGTAATTTTGCAACAAACTTGAGCATTGCTCATATCCCATCTTACCTTTGACTTCTTATTTGCCTTAGTCCCACACGAATCACGAATTGTTGATGCTTTATTCAGCTCAGCAGCATCACTGTGACAATTATTGGAGCAGTCTTTATTTTGTGAATGATGCAAACATTTGGATACACTTGAAATATTATCAGCTGATTCATGCTCCTCCTTAATGGCAGCCTTTCCGAATGGCTGAAGTTGGATATTTTGCTTTGCTGTTTCAGCAACTGAATTGCCACAAGTTGTGTCGTCAGATTTGGATTCCCCATCTTGTTCCCCACTTTCCCCTTCTACTGATAAGGTAGTTGGATCCAGACAATCACCATTATCCAGGGACCTGGTTCCTTGTTTCAACTGTGGGGTTGAAGGAGCTTGGTACTTGTCACTGTATGATGATGCTTCCTGCTTTGTCTCTAGTACAGGAGTCGAGTGCTGTGTATCAATGGATGTTAGTTTATCTGGTTCATCCTTGCCAAACGTTTGGAGCTGCAGCATAGAAACAACAGATTCTTTGACAGGCTTCAGTGAATCGGAGACATTTTTTCCTCCTGCGTTGAATGCCTGCTCAAATGATTAGGATCTTCTCTTCAAGGAATAAAACCAAAGGCTTGAAGGAAACCAGAAACCCTCACAAAAGAAATTACATTATGGTGAACTTAGAATTGAACCAACCTTATGAACTACATGCTGCCATATATTTCTGAGTTTTTCATCCGACAGAGGCCTGTGAAGGAACTCAACAGCGCCAAGCTGCAAAAGTTCGAAGTACAAAATGATAAAAAGTTGTAACAATGATGTATTAACTGTTTTAGCATGTGTAAAGTAGTCTTCCATCTAGTTCAATGCGATGTAGACTGCCTAAATTCATCTAGTTCTAAATCTTAGAGTTATAGTTTGATTTTTTTACAGAAAGCATATTTATAAACTCAAAATCAGACATTCAATTCCGAACTCTTCATGCAGGGATATGCATTAGATTAATAAAACTTCGGAACTTTGAGTCTTACCGAAATACATCTCATCATGGTGCTGAGACACTGGATGTTTGAAGTCACTGGGATAAAAAGAGAAAAACAAAATCTCTTTTAATCAATATATGTGAGTTCAAATTCTCTTGCTTCAGTCACTGAACACTATGCTGCACATCTCTACTAAACTGGGTATTTCATAGAAGTCAAAAGACCACACACCCAGAAGTTTGTTTCAAAAAGTCCACATTATATAACATCTGTAAGATGGCAATATGTGGAAGGATAGAAATGATACTGACTTTCCAAAATAATTAAGTTGGCTGCAGAATGGTACATAAAAACTTACAATTTTCCATTTTATAGTGTGAGTAGCTATATGGAGAGACCATTCTAGACATGAAAACTGGATCGTGTGAGAACAATCATTGCACTTACTTATGGTGGGCAAGTCACTGGAATCTTCAAGAAATTTATATACCCCGTCCTTGTTGCTGGAACTTACCTGTGACATTTGCTATATTGTTATGATTACAGAATAGAACTTAGGCTCTCTATTCATTGTTATGTTTAACAACAGCAAACAAATCCAGCGCTATTTTCGAATGAGTACAATAAGCTCTCATACAATAGGAAATTTGAGCAGAACATGTAACTTTCAGACTTGCTTGAGTGTTCACTTTTTTTACTTGCTTGTCTCAGGATTAGTCCTCTTCTCCTATAGATCAGAAGATATGAGCCTTTTGAATACACATTAAACAATTACTCCCAAATGGTTCTAAAATGAACCAATTGGAACAGTAATTTGCGACTTCATTGTTATTAAGTCCACATATAAAATTTCTGTTATGTTCTATTTTTGAAGGTCGAAGAAAAAAGAAAATGGTTAATGAATAAGTTTAGTACCTCTACGATAGCGACATGGAAGCTCTCAGTTTTGTTCGCAATTGCTGACAACGCTTCTCTCTCATTGCAGAAAGTGAAAACTGTAAAGCAGCAGCAAAGGGCAGCATTACCATCAGGCAAAATTAGGAAATAGTTTTCTCCAACTCTTATATGCATTCAGAATGACACAAAAAGTTCTACATTACAGTGATAAACTGATTATCAGAAAAATATTTTTTGCAGATAATAACAAAATAAATTATAGAGAAATGATCACTTGCTCCAATATTTAAGAACTACCAAATATTTGTCGACCAAATTTATAATGAGAAGACTGTAAAAACAAAACTAATAGCCATATCAACACTTGGTTTAAGAAGTTCAATGAATATTATCAATTGGTAAAATTAAAACTTTCAGCCTTTCAGTTATTTCCAGAGATAATAAATTTTGAGCTAACCCAACCAAAACTAATCTTGACCAGTTTATTAAACATTTAAATGCTATAGTTCTGAATAATAAGTATTAAACATCATTAACATTAACCAAGAATAAGTTGAAGAATGCATATGAATCAAACCCATAAACTCGTTGATCAAACTAATAGAAGAAACGTACTGCAAGAATATTTATTAACTTATTTGATAACTTTTACAAAAATTAAAAGGTAATGATTGATAATCAAGGGAACCGTCTCCTAAACAAAAGAGAAAGGAAGACAAATAATTTACCCAAGTATTCCATTTCCTCGAGCTTTGATCTCATCTCGAGAGCAGAATCCTTGTCGTCGTTAAGGAGGAGGACTCGAAGACCCTTGGGGAAATCTTTCAACCCCAGCAGATTATTACCAGTGCAAGCCATGGCTTGTTTTGCATAGTTTTCAAGCTAAATGATTAAAGTTTCAACTTCTGAAAAGAACAACAAAATCACCACCTATTAGTTGCACATATCAAGGTATTATGACTCATCACAGCCCAAATAATAATTTCTTACCAAATTAAAGAATATTCATGAAAATTGAAGAAGCAAGTATATTCAAGATTTGGTAATAAAAGCATACATTAAAATATACAGATCAAGTCACTGAATCAACACCAAAAAACTTGAATATGATCAAACTGACATCAGATTTACCTCTATGTTCTGTATCAGGCATTTTCGTGCGTGTGAGTAAATAAGAGAGAAAATATAAGACTGTAAAAGTTTCAGAAACGAACAAATGTACAAAAAGCCCATGTGAAATTTTCAGGCATTATGAATAAAACGATAAGAAAGCAAAAAAAAAAAAGGAACCATTACAAGAGAGAAAGTACACTAAAAATAATTAACTCATGAACAAAGAGAAAAAAAAAAGGAGTTTCCTCTTAGTGTGATGCTCAAGTGTTTCAAACAATAATAGAGAAAATAAATTATCAAGTACCAATTGGCAATTCCTGAACAAGTAGCACTTATTTCGACAGTTTCCCATACTCAGAAAATTTTTGGGAAAAAAAAGGTAATTATGCATGGAAAAAAAACAACAATTTTGGTATTTATTGCAATTTTGTCATCTGATTTTCTCGTAGTACTTACTTTTCTGGTTCTGGGTCTAGAGAGAGAAGGTGAGAGAAGTAGTTACCATGAAGAAGCCGAGACAGAGACAAGAATTGAAAGAGTATACCCCAGGACAGGATAATGGCGATGGAGGCTCCTTCTCTCTCCCTCCCATAATAAAGCAATGGAAAACAGTTTTAATTTTGTGAGTTTGCGATTTAGCCACAACCCACTAATTCTGGTAACTATTATCGTCCATAATTTTGCGTTTACTATTCCACCTAGATGACCCATGAGGATTGACCCAATTTATTAAAACAGTTTTGCGTCGTGTACATAAGCAAAACCAACAGAAAATTGACAGAGCACTCACACATGTGGATCCCGCACAATTTTTTTTTTTTTTAAATACGCAGTGTGGCCCACTCGTTGCGAGTATTTTGGTGAATTTCCGTGGGAATTTTTCTGTACATGGAGAATAATTCTTATCAAAAAATCCAAGACCAACAATTAAATTCTAATTTGATTTTTATTTATTTTAAATGAATGAGAATAAAATTACCCAATCTAAATTAATTAAAATAAATATATGTAACAATTCAATTATTTGTACATTTAGTCAATGAGGAAATGAATAGCCGGGCTCCATTTTTCAAAAGAATGCATTTTTCTTTTTCTTATCACGCATTCTTCAATAAAATAATATTACACGTAAATTTAAAATTTTTCTTAATATACGTTCTTCAAAAAAATTATTATCCCAAAATCTGTTTTTAATATAGTCCAAATACGGATATGTCTATGTATTGACGAACAAAATCATTTACAAGTATTTGACGTAATGATGACGTCGTCAAGTAGCTCCACCTTAACCTAAGTATTATTGAAGCCGCAAAATCTACAAACTGAACAAAAAGATTTTGTTGGGTTGGCGGCAAAAGCTTTAAAAAATGGATGTCTAGCCAAAAATGGGTACCCCAATCGATTTGACTTTGATGTCGAATCAAATTTTGTGCAAGTCTCGTTGAAAAATGATGAATGTGAAATACAGTAGAGTAAAGCCACTTTATCCGAAAATTATTGACACCTCGGGTAAATGAAATAATATCCGATCCTCGAGATGTGTGTATTCGGTCATGGTTCAATACAGTAATATAAGTATCATATCATCATACTAGCTAAGATAAAAGTTTTCGTTCAAAGCTGGCCTGCCTGGCACATCGCTTGCTCTAGGCTAAGACAAGAGTTGGACAAAAGACATATGTCGATTATTCGAAGTTTAATGGAGAATCAACCCAAAAGAAAATGCCGAAATTACTAAGCTAAGATGGAAGCCTCCATTCAAAGTCAGCTAAGCAAACTGAACTTTTTACGGAAAGGGTTACAAAAGTAAATGGCATTGCGGATGTTGATTTTATTTGACTTTAATAATAATTATATATATAAAAAAAAAAAAAAAGAATAGCCCGTATTTGACCACATTAAATTTTTTATATTTTTGTCTCAATTTGCAAGATCGTTACAGGATATCAAATAAAGTCGAAATATTGTATTCTTAATATCATTTCAAAGTCCTCACAATCTAATTTTCTACGTTATTAAACTACATTGTAAACATAACGAATTGTCTAAACAAATATCGAAAATAGTTAGACGTGCGTCAAACGACGTCTTAAAAAGATGCGTCTAATTCATATTTTCTTTAAAAAATTTCAATTATTTCATTAACGTTTATTATTTTTTCGCGACAAATTTATCAATATAATTTACAACATTTTATTATGAAATTTTGCATGGAATATGACGTCAAAACATTTCATGCGGATACAAGATTGTACTGCGAGTTTTGCTCATTTCAAGTTGCAGTGATATAATAATTTTTAAAAGAGCAATTTGATTTTATATGACTGAACTATAGACCAATTTCAACACTGTGATTGGCAAACTGGCAACAACTTTTTTGTAAGTTTAATTGTGCCCCCTAACACAAAATATCTGCATTTGCCACTATCGATTACTCGAGGCTATTACCAGAGTTGGACGAAGTACACTAGTTGAAGTTTAATGGAGGATCAATCTAAGGGAGAATCGAATTTTAACACATACAGACCCGAAAAAGTAAACGCAGGAGAGAACCCAACTAAACATATCCTACACGTATCCTCTTACGAGCATAATTTATATTACATTTCATTAGAGGCTCTAAGAGATAATGAAGTAATCACACACGTCTCCATCTCTAAAGTCTATATAGAACTCAATCACGAAACACTTTAGCATTTAAACCACAACCAACTCCACAAGGTACGTAATACATAGATGTCAACATATTCTACTTCTGATACATCAAATTTGTTGAGAGATTGACTAAAAATGCCAAAATAAAATAGTACCTATTTTAATAGAAAAATTATTAAGGTGAAGATTTCCATTGTATTGGATCCGATTCGTCGTCAGAGAAAAAGTTGCCAAATGATCTGTTAACAATTTGGTGTGGAATGTTGGCATGAAAATTTGGAAATTTCCCATATTATGTTGCAGCTTGAGACTTTTGGTACAAGTTTTGGCAATTTTTCCTTATAAATTTTACAATGTGATTTTCTCTTTTAGTATAAATGATTAGGATTCAGGATTGTTGAGAGAAAAAATTGTATGACTAGCATCCTGTGTGTTTTCTTGTTCTCTTTGTGATTAGTATAGGGAGTAGAAATTTGTAGGTGTGGTACACCTTGGGCGATTATTATTATTCCTACGATAATTGGTAAGAAAAATCTATGTGAATGTAACAATTTTTCATATATACAGTAAAAAACTTTGATGATCCGTTAGTCTTTTATCTACATATTTTTTTCTTCTCGTAATTTTTCTCTCAAAAAATGGATTTTGTGAGCAAATAAATGGAATTAACTTCAATTCCCTATAATGGTATCAAAGACAAATTGTTTAGAATGCTGGAGCATAGAAAACATATGTATGTAAGGTGACTTCGAGAAATTTGATGGAAGAATCAATTTTGACTTGCAATAAAGGATGGAGAGATTCAATTTGGACTACACATAGCATCGGAAAGAAGACCAACAAGATCAAGAATGGATAACTTGGTCGTGTTGCTTGAGTAAAATATTTACATCCTCATGACAAGTTGTCTTGATAGAAGATGTGTTATTACTAGCGGGTTCACAATTTCACAAAAGGGCAGTGTGTGGTGGAATTGATGACGATGGCTGATAAGCTCCCTAGAAAGTCAAACATAGGGGGTTTCACCCTAATTTTTCAGTAGGTTTCTTTCGACATGAACCGATTAAATTCTTGAAATTTGTTAATTTTAAGTAGTTATACTCGTATGGGGGAGTATGTTGATTCTCTATTATGAACTATGGAAGTTTGTCAAAATTCACTGAGTTTCAAATTTCGTGATGAAGAACTATAGAAGAAATTATAGAGTTTAGGCTCGTTTTTTGTCAGAGTGGAGATTGTTTGATTATTTAACTCAAAAAATGCCAAAATAAAATAGTTGAATTGGAACCGATCCTTCCTCGGAGAAAAAGTTACCGACTTGTTAACAATTTGCTGTGAAAGGTTGGCATGAAAATTTGGGAATTTCCCATATATTGCAGCCGAGATTTTTGGTCCAGATTTTGGTTATTTTTTCTTATATCTCATTATGTTTTCTGAACAATGATCATGTAGGCAAATAAAGGGAAGTGACCTCGACCTCAACTCCCAACAAAAATTATTGCTGACGTAAGAATCGAGCGTCTACAAGATATCATCATTCCATATTTTGCAAGTACCCAACAATTTCCATTGGGATCTAATTTGACACTGTGTAATATGGATCCATCTTATAAACGAATTTGACTCCTCCAAATCTGCACCACACATCGAGATGGTCAATAGAAATCCCGGTCGCTTCAAGTGCGATCTCGAAGCCCAAAATTCGCAATTCAAGCCACAAAGAATCACACCCCGAATAAAGGACTAAATCTGCAATCTTTAATTGAACGTTTACTTGTGTAATCATGAAATATCGTTTTACATGTCAAACACTTCACACAAAATTAATTCTTTGCTTAATACCTCTTTGAAAATATCGAAATAAATTGATTATAAGTTGTCCGAACTATTTAATAATGCTAATTTTCTAGTGAAGTTGAGAAATGTGGCAAGAAGACTCGAGCTTTTCGATGTTTTGGTAACATGTATAATATGAGTAGTTAATAACCGTGCTTCCAATTATACCAAGTATAGACCCAATTTGGACCCCAAACACCTAGTATATACAAGTGAAATGTCAATTTATTGATTCAAGAGTGGAAAAGATAACTAGTTTAGAGATAACACATCAAATCAAATCTGGTGTCAAGGGTTAGATTTTAACATTTTATGAAGTACGAAAATAAAGCCAAAAATAATAAGAAAAAAGATGCATGATTTATTCTTACTTTTCTAATTCTTCACCTAGTGGAAACCCCACAACTCTTATCCTTTAAATCTTTGTCTCCTTCATCAATCTTATTGTTATCATTTCATAGTTATTTTCAAACAATTCAATTATTTCTCTTGGTCAGAACCACAATTTTCAATTTTCGAATATTCAACCATTTGACCATAACAACACGTTTATTTGATAAAGTGAGTCGAACAATCATACTTGACAATAATTGTTGATAATGTTGGTGTTGTCGAAATTCGGACCATTAATTTAAAAAATAATTTTTGAAATGAATGGATGTGATGTTGCCAAGTGTGAGTTGTCAGCCAATCATGTCTAAATAAATTGTACATGTAGCATGATTCATAGAGAATAGAGTCAATATTTTGGAGAGACAAAACTTCTCTTTGATTGATATTTACCAAAATATATGCAAGGTTTAAGAAAGAAATTTACATCTTAGTCCCTAACAATTACAAAGACTACAAGTTGG
>CAIGRT010017969.1:0-18767 GCA_903798405.1 Fraxinus platypoda
GACTAGTTATTTATATGTTTTTGAATTGGGCTACGTTAATTTGTAAAAGTTACGAATGAAATGTCATTAGTTGTATTTATGTAGTGTTGTTGTAAATATTAAAAAATTTAATTATGGTACGGAACCGAATGGAACCGAACGGAACCGAACCCGAACGGTTCCATAATTATATTTGGACCCAACGGGTCCATTTATTAAATACCCGAAAGTTTTGGGTCAGTTCGGTTCTTAAGATGGAAGAACAGAAATGATATTCTGCTTAATTCTAGTAGTTATGGGAGCAAAGTTAAGAAATTCTCCTTGTTCTGAAATCTAAATGCAAAATATAGGAAACATATTGTTTTAGCCTCCGTTTGTTTCTCATTTTCCATTCATAAAAATGAAAAATATGACCGTTATCCATCACATCAAGCCATCAATTTTGAATTTTTATCTCTTATATGGGGCCCAATAACGGCTATATTTTTCATTCTCATTCTACAATAATGAGAATCAAACGGGCCCTTAGTTAGTTAATTAGAAGGGTTTGAGATTCTTTTCTTGCAAAATTTGGGCAGAATGTCGGAAAAGAATGGGCTTGAAGAAGTGTTGTTTAAGTCTCTTCCTAACTCAAATTCATTAATATCAAGTGCCTGCAACTTTGTTAACTTAGAGCCTGTTTGATGTAGATTTTTTGAGAATAGATTTTGTGATAAATGATTTCTTTGGAAAATGTGTGGTTTAAAATGAGTGTGAGGAAAATTGAGTTTAAAGAATCTGTACCAAACATGTGCTTAATGTTTGAGTCATGTTCTCTTAAAGTAAAAATAAATAAAAGAGCTGTTGACAGGATTATGCTTTTCATTATTTATGTTTATTGGTCGAAGAAATCTTTTATTTCTTTGAACTTCTTCGCATATTCTTCCCTGATTCAGGCATTTATATACCCAGTATAATTCATTGAGTTAATAATAAAAAGAGCATATGCATGTTTCCCCCCTATTTTTGCAGGTTGGTACCATGGGTGCAGAAGGATACTGTGTCAATGTTCCATGGAGTCGAGGAGGAGTTGGCGACAATGACTACGTGTTTGCATTTCAGCATGCTGTGCTTCCTATAGGTTATAACATTCTGTACATTTTTATTGCGTTAAAGAAAGTAAGGAATATTTCTGGTATTTTCATTGGATTGTCTGCTGGTTTGCCTCTTTCATTGTACATTTTGTAAGAAACTAGTTATCCCTTGTTTCTCTCACTCTCTCTCTCTCTCACATACACGAACCGGGCTACAATTGGTAACTATACAAATTTAAAACTATAAACCCCATATATTTTGGAATCAAAATCTGATTGATTAGGAATCCAAGCCTGTATATTTTAGAAACAAATTTCAAAACTATAGAAAGAAATTTCTTTCTCGGTAGCCTATAAACTGTACGACCACTTTTGACTACAAGAATTTACTTGCATGTAAGACAAAAGTTTTAAGTTTTGTATATTATTATGCCCTTCCCAGAAACAGTAGACAAAGATTCATCAACAATCTTTATTCTCTTTGACGATTTGAGTATAGAGTGTAAGCAGAAAATAATTTTGACAAACCAATGATATGACGTGTGGCTTTTGAAGCGATGATCTTAGGATCTTATGTATAAAAAATGGTAGGAAGAGTATTTAAAAAGATTGAAGAGGAAGAGGTATTGCGAGGGTTGAATTTGGTTTGTTCCTTAGTGAATAAAGGAGATTTAGGAATTCCAAAAGATCTAGATAGTTGCCACTTTAAACCCATGTCTACTGTTATTTGAAGACTTTTTTTCTTTGAACCAGTTTTGAATTATGGGCATTTGGCTAGAGAGAAGGTTGTCCATAATTCTCCAGAAGTCACTTCCGACTAGGCACTGTTTGCACATTTTATTAGTCACTTCCGACTACGCCCTGCGCAATGAAGGTTTTCCTCACCTTTTCTTTTTTCGCCCCCCATAGACTTTTTCCACTTTGTTTCCAGGCCTTGGGCGAATTGAATTTGTCATGGATCATTTTCAATCATACAATGAAGGGCCTTACTTTTTGATATCTTGGTAAGCTATAACCCATAAGGCCCACCCTTTATTAAATGCTAGAGCCATCAGAGGGATCATCTTATATATTCGTCAGACGTCTGTTTGCCAAATTGTCAGCAGCTGTAAATGCCTGTGTGTGAGCATCTTGATGTATTGTTCCTCTCTCATAAGAGCTTTAATGTCCTCAGCTACAGCTCCCAATAGCATAGTTCTTACAACATCTTCTCTTATGGGATTTCTTGTGTAGATGTTTTATCTTTTGTGTAAAATTTTGAAGGTTATAATTTAATTATAATGACACTTTTTGATGTGTACGAGAAGAGTAGGTGATGGAGGTCAATAATACCGTGTCGGAGGAACTAAACACAATTGCGTTTTGTCTATGCAAATGAGGATGTTGCAATTATTTTCTGATTTTGTAATTCTTGATGTTCGTGTGCATTCTTCTGGCCGAAGTTCAGAATACTAAAAAAAATTTCGATGGAAATTTTGTTCAAGCTACATATTTCTTGTCTATCTTTTTTAACTAGCATTTCAATGAATTTATCTGCACTGTAAGATACCAAATCTGTTGCAGTCAGATTTTTCTCCAATCCCGATACCATAATAATTAATTGGTGCTCTCATATGTCCATGTTCTTGGAAGGGGGAATATATTTAGTTTCATAGAAATATTTGTCTTATCTTTGCTTTTGCATTATGCCAATATCATAGCTTGGCAAAATTTACTAGCAAACCAAAATTTCTTGCCTGCTCTCAGTCAGTAACTTGTATCCAGCTATCCGTTGATGGTGTTAAGTTACAATGATATGCAGCTTCAGAGTTTGCCCCAGATTTCACTATCATATCAGCTGGATTTGATGCCGCAAGGGGTGATCCTCTTGGCTGCTGTGATGTAAGGAATTTTCTTCTTTCTAAAATGTGTTCTTTTATGTTCTTATATGAATTGTATTCTACAAGATCTGGAATATCTATTATGGTTGCCCTTTTAGCTTTGCCAGTTGTGATGTTGTTTGAACTGGCATTCCCCAGTTACCAAAGCATCTGAAGTTGACACTAACTTGTATTTGGGTATAAAATGCATGTCGTTTGGTTTTTGCTTTCAAATCAATGATAAATATCTCGTACCAGCATTGCAATACTTCTGGTTTTTCCCCATTAATTTCCCTGATTAAATGTGAGGATTTTGTTCAGGTTACTCCTGCTGGGTATGCACAGATGACACAAATGTGCAGTGCTCTTTCAGGCGGGAAGTTATTGGTCATCCTTGAGGGCGGGTTTGCTATTAATTGCTGTTCATCTATCTTGGATCGTTTATAATACTTATTTTTTTTCCATCAAAATTCCCGTCTTATGCTTGTTTATAAAATTCCTGCCTTCTGCAGATACAATCTTCGTTCAATATCATCGTCTGCCACGGCAGTAATTGAGGTAAATTTTATCAGTTAATAACCTCTTTTCTGATGTCTATTCACTTTCTGGAGATCTATGCGCAATATTGGTGTCATCTATGTAATAGTATCAGCTTCTCGGTCAAGTGGTTGCAAAACCTTGTTTCTCAAGTATTCACCCACCCCAATTTCCACAAAACATAGAAAGGCCACTCCCTTATCTTGAATCTCATCTTCACCATTACAGCTTTGGAATTTTTTCATCCTGAATTTAATGACAGACCTATCAAATGTGTAGATCAGTTACTGCTTCCCAAGCCATTGGTATTATGCATTTTGTGGGGCTTTTTTATTGGCAGAAAATCTAGCAAGTCCTGTTATCTAGGAAAACATACTTGCAGCTGGTATAAATGAACCAGGATGTGTCGCGATTTAAAAATCATGGGAGTTGAGTGAATTAATCCCTAGCATAACAAGTTAAACTGTAAGACATGAATCCAATATATTTCCATTAAATATCTAGTCAAATATAATTTTGCCTTTAGTTTTGGGGATTTTAATGTTTGCATGTTTGTATAATTATATTTTAATTTGATTGCAACTGTGGTTTTTTGTTGACTTTTTGTTATTGGAAACCTTTAGCAATTCTAGAAGTTTCTGGTTGTGGCAGAAGTGGAAAAGCCTTGTGCCAAAAACATTAAAATTAAATGATCGAATTAAACATGAGAGAACTGACAACTGAATCAAATGATCGAATTAACTAAAATACTCCTCATAAAATAAACTTCCCCATGCTTGGTAGAGATTCTATAAAACCCAGTTTTTCCCAAACTTATTTTCAACCACACAATCTCTCAATAAAACAATTTTACACCCATAACTTATTCCCAACTATTTAACCACACATTCTCCAAAAAAAAAATCATTTCTTCACAAAATCTATTCTGAAAAAATCTACGTCAAACATGCTCTTAATTTGTATTCCACAAACTCTATTTAAGCGACAAACAAGAGATAAATTTGAGAGATAATTCAATGTAACTTGAAATAGCTGAATTTTGGACTGTTAAATATTTGAACTGGAGTTGTCAAACAACTGATACCAACCTGAATCCGATCCATATATATATAGAGTAACTTCTTATTTGGTTTGGGGATGAGGGTCGTTCTTTGTTTTGTTCTTGTTTGTATTATATTTTTACTGCTTATGCATTCTTCCATTCTTTTGGTTTGTTCTAATTCAATTCTTTGTTCATTAAGGTCTTACTTGGGGAATCTCCTGAATGCAATTTGGATAGCATAGTACCTACCAAGGCTGGATTGCGAACTGTTTTAGAGGTCCTAAAAATTCAGATGAAATATTGGCCTGCACTGGAACCCAACTTTTCTAAATTAGAATCAGAATGGGGATCTTATGCCTTCCATCATGCAAGTAAGTAAAATTCTGATTTTTTCCTTCTATAGTTTGTGGTCTAGCTCCATGCCTCCAGCTCCCTTTTTTTCCCTCACTTGTTCCTATTGGCATTTATACTTGACACCTAAAGAAAATTATCCGGTGCTAGTTTTTCTTTGCCGTGTTTATGGTTGACAGTGAAATTTTTGCTGCTCCGTTTTATCTTTGCCTCACTGAAGGTGGTGATATTTTCTTCACATCCAGCCTTGTTTCAGTTTGTAGTTTTTCTAAAGAGACTCAATGTCTTAGTATTGACCTTTGTATTCCCTGCCACAATTCTTGCCTTGTTTTACTCCATGTGAACTGTTGCTTGAAATAAATAATGCATAGTAGCAAGTGATGTACTAGGAAGCATAAATAAGGGGCACATCAATTCTCAAAATATACAACACCTTGGGGATAAAACAATAAAATAAACAAATAACTAAAACAAGTACTGAACTATATTAAGGTATTTACTTTATATAAAATTGTAATAAGCAAGGAGATGTTCTTTTTGTATAATTATAGTATAGGTGATTTCAGATAGTTACGAGGGGACAGACATTGTGCAAAAACTGATGTTATATAACCACAGCAAAATTATAATATTACTTTAGTGCAATTAGCGTTTGTTATATATGTTTATAGTTTTATTTAGATGCTCGTACTTGCATGAATTGACAGTTGATTAGGCTATTAGGGGGACATTACATGCTTTCAACAGCCAATCAAGAAAATCTTGTTCTGTTTGATGAACTTCAGCAGTTTCACCATTTATGGAAACTCAACTATATCTTTAATACTATCGACTGGCAGTGCAATGCAATCTTTTCTTTTTTTCCTTTTTTCAACAGCCAGCAATGCAATCATTACTGAGGTTTTGACTATTTTTCTTTTTTTTTTTTTTTTTTTGTTCTTCTGAGAATGGTCTGCAGAAAAGCAGAAAAGAAAGAGAAGACATGAAGCAGTGCCTGTGTGGTGGAAATTGGGACGAAAGAGGTTGTTGTACTGGGTCTTGCGCAAGAAGCTTCATTCAGAATTGAAATGGTGCTGACTATTTTTTGCAGATATTAGTGTATCATTTTCCCTTAGTAGAGCTTTTAGGGACTTCATTGTATTAGTGGTGATGGCACAAAGAGAGGTGCGCTCACACACACCCTNAATTGAAATGGTGCTGACTATTTTTTGCAGATATTAGTGTATCATTTTCCCTTAGTAGAGCTTTTAGGGACTTCATTGTATTAGTGGTGATGGCACAAAGAGAGGTGCGCTCACACACACCCTTCCAAAGAAAAGGGAAAGGGAAAACAGTATGTCTCAATCCAAGTCAGTGGCTGGCTTGTATTTCTCATCCAATGCTTACCGGCTTGCTATTTTTGTGGCAAGTAACTGAATTGTACAATGCATGTTTTGATATTTAACCAATCCCTTTTTAGGCAAAGTTCTTAGCCAGAATATCTGGGCGTTCATATTGAGAAGTTTAACCCCGAATGCAGGAGTAGCTGTGAGCTGTGTTAATATTGATTGACCGGACAGTTAAAATTGTGAGAGCTATGATTGATGCAAATTGTTGGAAATTGAGATCAATTCCTAAATTAGCTTACATGATCGTTGTTCAGATAAATATAGAAGCCAAGTCAGAAAATATATAAAAATGGAGAAAAGTAACACCCATTTACATGGAAATTCCCAAAAACATGAGAAATAGTAAGAACGTCTAAGACAAATATTTGACTATGAGAAACTCTTGTAATCATATAAAATTTTGTACATCTATAATATTCTACTCTTTGTACAAATCACATAACAAGAAAAACTAGGATGCTGGGCATGAAATGTTTCCATACAGAAATCCTTTCGCTTGTGAACAAGAAGAAAATGGCTAGCAATTTATAAAAGCGGTGGTTATACTAATGCGATATTTTTAGTTTCTTACACTACATTTTAATTACATTTAGAAGTTTTCAAAGCTTTGCATGTGATTGTACATATCTCAATTTTTTTTTCATTGCATTCTCGTATAGTGCCTTCCATTAATTAGCACATTCTTGTTTCTAACTACAGTTTTTGTTTAAAAAATTGGTAGGACAAAAAAATTATTTTTCGCTTAAATTTTTAAATGAGAAAAATAAAAGATAAATAAAAAATTCAATATTTTCCTTCTCATTTCAAAGAGATCGACATAATATTTGAATGGAAACAATATCATGAAAAAAAATTAATTAATTAAAGGTTGAAGGTGAGAATGCAACGAAAATAATTAAATATGATGCGATGAACAAAAAATAGTTTCAATATTACCACCTTTTATAAAGATAGATTTTCGAACATTCTAACCTAATTAAGAGGGAAAAGCATTAGCTCTTTTTGTCCTGTTTAACCTATTTTGGGAACGTGGAAATAATATCTCATTTTCAACACCATACCATTTGAACTTCGCTATTTCACACAATCTAGGAATTTCCAAAAGAGTAAGCAACAGATGCTGGTACAATACTATAACTTTCAACCACGAGTTGAGCAGTAGAAACATCTACTGAGTACATAACGGCAACTCGTGATAATTGATAATGAGCGGAATGACCATGATTAATGTAGTCTTGACTTAACTTTTAAGAAACAGTGCATACAGAAGATGACAATATATACAAGAGCGGCGCTGCATTTAGCCATAGAAATAACAACTCCAACTCAGAACCTGAGCAGGTGACGGATGGTGACAATTTCCTGTCGAGGTCAAAAACTATTGAAAACCCGTTGAGATTACAACATCATCTTCCAAAGACTCCAGTGCCGACTACATATAAGGTTTGATTTTACTTTTGGTGCTTCCGCATACAGGAATAAATATTCGCATCTCATTTACAAAGTCACGAACATCACAAATACCAAAACAATGGAGAAGACAGGGATAACATTTGAAGACAGTTATTGAAAGAACTGCTGGAGCCAGCAACTGTTTGTTGTATCTTTCTCCAATTCTGTCCTTAATTTGCTCACATGTTGCAATGCCTGTTCCAAGTCCATCTTGTCTAGTGGCAACTCAGTGAAGTCCTTTAAGAACTTGTGAGCTCGTGAAGCACCTCTAGATATATCATCAGGATCGAACTCTCTCTTCCGCTTAGCAACAATCTGAATATCATTAGTATAATTACTGCAATTTATAAATCTCTATACATAGCCAATTGTGAAACAAAATATTGATAGTTATCTTAATAGGGCCGTTAAGGTTGGTTGGAGACAAAGGAGCAACTTCTGCAACAACAAACTCCAATCTGAAAGTATGTTTCTAACTGAAAGGAAGATGTTAACTTTTCTTTATTTAACCTATATTTCTCCTCAGTGATATTTTGCCAGTAAAGAGAGTCAGAACTTTGAATGGATCTTTAGTGTATTCATCTCACTGGCGCAGTAATCAACATTGTCCTCAAGACTTTTGAATCTGCCACTAAGGGGGTATTTGATGCACATTATTGAGAAGAAAATACATTTTATGATGTGATGTGATGTGATGTGATGGAAAATATGTAGCTAAAAAATAATGAAAAGTTTTGAATTTGCGTATAATATTATTTTATTGAAAAATATATGGTTAAAAATGAAAATTGAAAGAATGAATTTTGAAAAAACGTGGATTGAACAGGGGCTAACTATTTCTTTGAGCCTTGATAAAGTTTGAATTATAAGTATAATGCTTCCATCCAATTTATCTTTTTCGATTATTTTACTTTAATTTTAACAATTACAAGTGCTGATACTCTCTCTCTGACTCCGAAACTTTATCTTAACTTCTGTCTCTCAAATAGCAGCGAAATTTATCCGCATGGGATTGTTACGTTTTCACATAGTTATCTTTACTCACTCCTCACTGACCACGCTCGAAGCACTAGTCAGTGAGTAGGAAGCCCCTATCGCAAGAAAGCATAGCCATTGATGAACTTGATAGAAAATGGTTCAAAAGTCACCAAGATCTAACCTGGATCGTATTTTTTCAAGAAAATTCATTGTGTGTTTGTGCAAGTAATTTTTCAAATTAAGTCTCAATCATTCTAGAAAGAGTAATTCCAGAATCCATCATGCTTCAAAAAACATCTCCACAGGCAAATTAATAGAAACAATTGTTTACAGGCTTCATTTTATATATGACAGTTTTAATATTCTATGATTGACATCAATGGCACGATTTCAACTTATTTGCTATACCACATAATTTAAAACAATTTAATCTTTTCACTTATTTGTTATAGCACACAATAATAAAATATTTAATCAACTATTGCAATCAGAACATTTTGAACTACATTTTTCTTTTGACCAAAAAACTTGAGAATAACAAAAGGGCAATACCTCTTTGGCGTCATTGGAAACAATTGCCATGGGCGAGAAATCTTCCAGTTCAGAGGCCTTTTGTCTAGCAAGCGCAACAACACTTTCAGGAAAGTTGGCAAATTCCGCAACATGTATCCCAAAACTTTGATCACAGGCCCCAGGTTCAACCTGGAAAATAGAAGTACATGCTTAAGTTGGCTGAATGCAGTAAATCTCTGTCACCACGAGGATACAGTTTGATAAGCTAAACGTATATACAAGAAAATCTTAGCCCAATCAGAAATAACAATCACCAGTTAGTCCTCCCAAACATGTTTGGATAACTTATTTTTTCTTTCCTTATCTTAGAAATAACTCTTACCTTACTGTCAAATAAAGTAACTCATCTCAAACTTTGACCAATAAAAAACTTATTTACTTTAAAACAAACTTATGAGTTCTTAGTCTCAAACCATGCGTCCCACCACACCCTTCTACCATCATTTGAATGGCCTCCCTCAATAAATAATAGAGAGGTCTCTCTCTCTCTCTCTCTACAGGCACTCATACCCTCGTCACATGGTTATTGCTATACTTTCCATTCCGAGACATCCAAGAAAAAGAGATTCATTTCTAAAAGGTTAATTTGAGTTTCCGAGTTCTCTATGCCTAACATTGCATTTTCACTTAGGGCATGCTTGAGAGGTTTTTTTTTTTCATCAATTTTCGATGGCACCGCTTGTGATGGGTTGAAAAAATCGGTACTTTTTAGCACCGGTTTTGGATGGTTTAAAAACCACCCAAACTAATTTGGTGTAATTTTGATCAATTCTCTTAACCCACCAAATCAGTGAGTTTTGACCGTTTCTCATATTTCTTCTAATTTTACCCTCTATAAAATAATTATTTTCAACCAACATATTTTCTTCAAAACTAACTTGTAAATAGAAATATATTAACCAAAAAATTATTTATAAGCAAAAAAATTACATTATAATTTTAAAAAAATACTTATAAGTAAAATATTACTTATAATATAAGAAATATTACATTATAATTAAAAAATTACTTATAGGTAAAAATTTACTTTTATGTAAAAAAATATATTGTTTATAAAATAAAAATACTACAAAAAAGACAAAATTTCACTTATAAAATATAAAAAGTTACTTATAAGTAAAAAGTTCACTTAAAATTATTTAAAAGTACAAAATTTACTTATAATTGTAAAATTTACTTATGAGTAAAAAATATAAACTTAAGATTTTAAGTAAATATTTAACTTTTTTTTTTTAAAGTTAAATATTAACTTATATGTAAAAAATTACCTATAAGTAAAATATCACTTACGAGTAAAAAAATTTCATATAAGAAACTATAAATTAAAAATTTTACTAAAGGACATATATAATTTTATTCTTTTAAAAAACTTTCAAAATCGATGGATAATAAACTTTCAAGCATATATTGATCAATCAAAAACCGCTACTAAAACCACTCAAAATCAATTCGCTCATAAGCGCTCAAAACCGATACTTTAAAAAATGCTCATAACCAGTACGACAAAACTCCCAAGCATGCCCTTAAGGGTTTTAAGCAGTTTCAACAAAAAAAAAAGGGTATTCGAGTAAATGAACAGTTCGCAAATTGGGAGATGTACTAAACGCATGTTTCTCTAAAAAGTTGGAGATCCATAAATGTGTCTCTTTTATTGGGAGGAAGGGCATATGAGTGTGTATTCACAAACACACGCACACACACATAGTAAACTGATACATGATCAGCTTACACCAAAAACTAGGAAGCATTGATGTGCCACTAGGGCTAGTGTGTGTCGACACGCCAGGTGGTGTGCTTTTTTTTTACCTTTTTTCTGTGTTGGCGGCTTGCATAATAGGTGTATGAGCTGCATGGTATCATCATTTTTTACATGGTTCCAAAGTGTTACATTTAAAAATCACACAATCAGAAAATAATTTTTACCGACTTCCATTTCTCCATCTATTTGTCTTCAAGCCTAGTCTTGTTCTATATGCTATATATAAGAGAGAGAGAGAGAGAGAGAGAGAGAGAGAGAGAGAGAGAGAGAGAGAGAGCAACCTTGTAAAGCATGGTGAGCTTGCGACTTGATGAGTCGATGTGTGCACTGACATGATAATTTGCTACACCTATAATCTTCTTTGAAGAATGCTCACAACTACCATTTTCATGAGCTAATGCAGTCAGCTCATGAAAGTGAGTTGCAAACAATGTAGGCGCTTTAATCACTTCAACAATATACTCACAAATGGCCCAAGCTAGGCCTGACAATAGTAGTTAAGGCAAAAATTATAGCCAAGATGAATATACTATCCAACAAAATCTATAATAAAAGTTCAGCGGCACCATTAAGGAAAATAAGATGAGTCAGATGTGTTTTTGTGTGCTTTTACAATGCACCTTTAAAAAATATATATAATAAAAGAAAAATCTCAATATTCTTCCCCAACCCTCTGCAGCCCTCCTCCCCCCAACACCGACATTGCAATCACCACGACATGAACCTTCATATTAATTTAGCTAAGGAGGTAGACGGACTGTCTAAACTGAAATAAAAATAAAAGTTCAGTGAATATAATTTTGGTAACTAAATTGAAGTGAATACGTAAAGTTTTGTGGTAAAAATGCTTGTGTATATAATTCCTTCCATAAGCACAAAAACAGGCAAAGAGAGGTGATCTACTAAATCTAAAAACCTTTTTAAACCACCTCAAGAATATTACCTCATACTGGCCATCATGGAATAGTCAAAGCCAAATTGAAAAATTAAAAGTAAAAATAAATTTATGGTACTTTACCAAAGGATGTCCTGTAAATAGAACATCAACAAATTAATTATGCAAGCTACACAAGTGTCTTACTGTTTCTTTGCACAATTAAATAAACCACGTCATTTTTTTGGTGACCTACTACTAACTTAGACTCCTGCATTTTAAACTTGAAACAAATTGCTTGTATGAAATTGCTACCTAACCGTCTATTTCTTTGACAAGTGCTCCATTTTTCTAAGTGTTCTAAGTAGATTCAACAACTTCAATTCTTCAAATAATTTTATTGAACTCGTTTATACTCATTTACTAAATCAACCAGTCACCACTTCCTTTACAAGTGCATTACTGATCAAAGGAGCTATCACAAGTCTTCTTCTGTTTGTCTTAGCTTCCCCAGATTTTTGGCATGATGCACTAATACAGTTCCATTTTCGTCTGACTATGGAATAGGAAACATAAAAACTACTTCCTATGGAGTTGAACTTTTTGGATAATTTACACTACACCTCCATAACAGACAACTGGAACAGTACCATTTATTGGGAATTTAAATCTAGTTTATAGAGTTAACTAGGTGATCAGAATTTTGTCCTAATGAAATAAGAATATGCATATTAATGACACGTTTATATAGTGTTGAAGTTGAATTCACTTCATCTGGCTTTAAACAATTTGTTCCTGATAGTTTTAGATGCTTCTACATTTATTTATCCACCTAAAGTTATAGGTTTTGAGGACCAAAACCGCTTTAAAAAATGTTTGCTCACACAATAATATATATGGGTTAAAAATACTTTCAATACCAAATTGATTTTGATTTGAGTAGGCCTCTTTGGCTCTACAGCTGAAGACAATGGAGGGATAGTGGAGCCAGCAAAGGGCCAAAGGATGGAAGGTGTAAAGTCATAGCAGATCAAACAAGAACTTGATGAGTGAAATCCCAAGGGATGGGTCGGATAAGAAGTCCCCACATACTGGGGGAGAGGAAGAAGTATGTGCGGCGCTTTATAGCCAGGCATAACAATTACACTTACACTTCAAGAACCCTGCAGCCTTGATTTGTTTTATTTTCATGTATTATATATTTGAGCACACACCAAAGAATTCAAACTCTCAGCTTTGTATCGCCATCGCACCAAAAGAACAAATACAGAATGATGAATGAATACTGTAGTGAGGAAGGGTGGGAAACTATACAGTCAAAACACAGCTACACTGAACAGAAGGGTAAATATCAATATCTTAAAAGTATTCAAATATGAGACTAACCAAATCCATCATATGTCGATGTGCCACGACCCAATTCATCTATTATTATCAAAGACTTCTCAGTTGCTCCTTTCAAGATTGATGCTGTCTCAAGCATTTCTTGCATGAAAGTAGAAACTCCACGTAGCTGTATAAGGAACATATGAAATAACTAAATTAAAGAAAGCGCTGTGTTAAAAGTGTAATAGTCATTAGAATTCATATAATTTCTTTATTGTTAACAAGAAGGCATTGCTCTTACTAACAATAACAACATGCAGGGTGGAATTAATTAAATTGGACCATCATTGTAGCCTAACCCACACTTTTTACAAAAGCATGGGACCGCACATGACAAGTGCCTTTAACAGTGAAGCAACCATGAAATAAGCTTGAAATTCGAAGGTCTGCAAGTGGTATTGACATTGAAAGCAAAAACATGTTAATTTTGTTTTTCAAGAACTTCTGGGGGCCTAGTCATCGCTCTTTCCAGGCAGGACACTCGTTGAGACATCAACTGTTGATAATATTTCCAGGTCACCACTGAAACATTAGGGGCCAACACTACATATAAATTAGTCAACAATATGCTTGATATACCCTAGAATTATTGCAGTTGAATTTCACATAATTTGATTTCCTATGACCATTAGAATATACAACTGACCTGACAGTCACCAGCACCCACACGAGCAAAAATGCAATCACGAACAGATATACAAGCTTTGTCACAAGGGACAAAGGAACCAACTTGTGCCATCAGAATGTTCACTCCTACCTGCATAAAGTAACTATGTAAAACCTGCCAAAGTTTTATTAACGGGAAATAATCCCAAATATTATATCTAATAAGGACCACTAAAGAGGCTACAGGTTTAGTCTCCATGGATATTTTGGTGAGCATCCAAAGAATTTAGCAAAAAGAATCAAAACATGGTTGCCTTTACCCATGGACACAACCACACTGGATATTCGAGTGAGGGGAGAAGGAAATTACACCTTCTAGATTTTAAAACCATGTTACTGAATGATACTTATTTTCTCCTAAGCAAAAACTGTCTTAATATACAAAAGAAATCTGAAACCGTTGCTGGTTCAGATCTAATCTTAAAGCAATGGATATTTGGTTTCCAATGAAGAAAATGAAGATAGGGACGATAACAACTAAAAGATGATTAGTCTCTCAATTGAATTGAAACCAAATGCAGCTCAACCTTGTATTGAAAGGACTAAATAAAAATCAAATCCATTCTGTATAAAATGCATAAACATGGACTTTCTAAATATACATGTGAAACAAATCCAAACCAATTTAAAATCATAGCTTAAACATCTAGGATGAGCTATAAACCCTGTACTTAGCTTTCCACGATGGAAAAATCCAGGCTTCACTCATGTCAAGTTCATAGTCAATGCATATAATGCTTTCAACAAATAGGACTGACACGATATCGTTAAAGAATGAGAGACTAATAGAAGAGATTTATAAGACAGACAAAGTAAAAAGATAGAAAGGAGAAAATAAAATTAAGATAAAAAGAGGAAAGGGCAGGATATATGAAACTCTGATATAAACAATCTAAATAAAATTAAACCCTAAAACTTAATCTGCAACCACCCACTGCCCAATCCTTGATAATCCTCATCTACACTGCAAAAGGATTATTCTAATAATGCACAACAAAGCTGCTATTCTGGGGCTTGTAAATTTGATAGGAAAAATTGAATATTCAACTAAATTGAAGCAGCATACCTGCCGTATGTAAGTGGATTTTCCACCCATATTAGGCCCTGTAATGATTTGGAACCAACTTTTTTCCCTAACCTGGAAAGACCATAGAAGTGGGTAATCACTTCAACACAGATTGCTAAAGATGGGTCAACCCCAGATTACATGACTACTCACTAGTTTACAGTCATTCGGGATAAAATTCACCCAATCCTGAGCTTCAACACAAGGATGCCGACTCCCATGTAATATTATATCTCCCACGTCCTGTAGAGCCAATTCCATAAAATAAGCAATTATCATAGCAGAGATCAAAACAGTAGATTACTAGTTATCCTTACTGATGGAGTGATGCTTGGTCTTGTGTACAGACTGGGACTACAGGCAGCTAAATCAGCAAAACTCAGTAAGACATCCAATTCAGAAAGTGAACCAGCTACTTCTTCAAACACCTGCAATGAATTAATTCATTAACCCAGAACAAAGGCCAGGGGGGAGCACAACGGTATTTTATAATATGGATATCGATACCTCAGAAAAACTGGCAGCAGTTTGGACTACCCTTGCAACCAGTTCTTTCTGACAGTTCATGTAGTCTCGAAGTACTCTTTGGTACTCATCCCCAAGTTTTTTGAGCTTTGTATTTGTAAATTTTACCCCGTCTTTACGAGTCTCAAGAATAATAAAATGGGTATTCAGCTTCTTCCTCACTTTTGTCTCTTCCTTCTTCGTAATTCTGAAGACATGACCATATTGGGTTCCTTTTTCTAATTTTAGAGCTTTATCAAGAACCAGATCAAGATCAGCAGCCGCTAGTTTATGCAAATTATGTATCTGTCTCTCTAGTGTCTCTTGCTCATTCTTCAAAGAAGATAAATTTGAATCGTACGCAGATGATATTATGTATTCTCCACTCTCAAGTTGATCAAGGTCAACAGAAGCTTCCACTAGACCAATGAATTTATTCAGATGTCCATCATCAGTCCAACACTTTAGAGGATCCAAATATCTTTCCTTGATCAGTGAAGCAAATTGGCCGTCATACCGCTCTAATGCACTTCTAATGTACGGGAGTCTGATGCTGGACTGTATCAGAAAGATAGTTATTAATTATGTAAGCTGAACATATTATGAAAGCAGTGGGACTTGTCTCAAAACTTCGGGATGCTCAGATATAGGAAGTGTAATGTGATATTTAGAAGAGACCAAAAGTCCTAATTTCTAGCAAACATCAAACTAAAAATTTTAAATGAGACTTGTCTAATTTGGCATAGATTCTGGCAGATAGTATCATTTAAAATTTTAAATGATAGACGGAAATCCTATAGCACTTGCAAATTACCACTCAATGTCATTCAGTCAGACTATGACAAGAATTTAAAATATAGTGAAGTTTGAAAACAAAAAAAAAAAAAATTCATGCCAATGCCATAGACTATGAACAATCCAAAAATTCTCACTTTTTCTTTCTTAATTTACCAGCAACTCAGAGCATCTGATTCCATGACAAAAGTGAAAACTTAAGCAAAAATGTAGAGTACCTGATAAAGCTTAACAATATGAAACAAACTTGCTCGTTTCTTCTGGAGACAGCGTATCAGTCTCTCAATATCTGAAATTCTTTTCAAATGCTGCCTTAAATCTTGCCGAAGGGCAGTATCCTCCACAAAGGCTTGCACTAAGTCCAGCCTACTGTTGATTTCGTCTACATCTAATAAAGGTTGTTTCAGCCACATGTGCAGTAAGCGTTTACCCATTCCAGCAGTACAGGTCCTATTCATGAGGCCAAACAAGCTAAAGTTTTTATTAGCATCAGATTTGCTCTCCATGACATTTAGTGCCTTCATGGCAGCAGAATCTAATCTCATGTAACTGTCAAGATTGTATTGTCGGATAGTATAGTTTCCGTAATTGCTATCATCTGAAAGTAATTCTACATAAGATATTATACAACCAAGAGCTCCAGGTGCAAATTCAAACCCAGCGACTAGATCTCTTACCAATTCTATAGAACCTTTAACAAGCCTACTGAGATCCTGTACCAAGTCTCTTCCTTTAAACTCATTTTTCTTTCTTTCAGTTACCATCACACCACACCTTGTCATTGCATCATTCAGGGATCTACATTCACTAGATTTGGCGCTCTCAGAAGGCAAGAGACATTCTTTGCAGCCAAGAGAAACAAGAGCTGACTCCACATTTGTGAAGTGACTATCATCAAGAAACTCTGTCAATCCAAGCACTCGTGTGGTAAGATTCACGTAGCCTAATCCCAAAGTGCATCCATTATCACGGAAGTTTGGAAATAGAGCAACAACCACTGGAGAATCCTGCATTTCATTGTTTGCAAACAGAATATCTTCAAAACTACCCAGATTTCCCGGGGTTCCACTTTTCACTAGTTTCCAATTTGATCCGCTACCCTCATACAATTCGAGAGTATGATCAGTTCTCTCAAGAAGAAGGTCACGGGCCACTGTTTCAAACATGTTTTTATTCACGCTAACAGTAGAAATGGCATCGGAACCACTTCCTAGCTGGCGTAAAGCTGTTGTAGTGTGGTAATATGTCTTTGCAATGAAAGTTGCATTCTCACCATGAGCGGTATAATAGTCCTGAATGGGTGACACAAATTTACTTCAGAAATTGAGATCAAGCAGTGAAACGAATTTGGAAAACACCGAGTACATTAATTAATTATCAGTAGCATGAAAGCCTGTAAGGCATATGAAAATAGAAATTTACCTATCTAGTCAGATAAACAAACAAAAAGTAGGCAACCACTTATATCAATCGAAAGAAACCTAGAAAAACTAGACTGGTGAACTACTGAATGGTAAAATCATTGGGAAAAGATATTACATAAGAACAATTTCAACCAAAAAAAAAACAAAAAACTATAGCCTGTCAGCACATATATATTTGCAAGATAATGAGAAAGAAAGTACAGATAGCATCGCTACCAGTTGTCGAAAGTTCAGTCCCTTGCTTATAACACTAACATCTATCTAGAGTGCAGTTTGTACTATATAGCTTCCTTTCACAATATAGGCATTCACTTCCCTCCAAGTTCCATATTGCATTCAAAATACACTATCTATCATCAAAGTGCTCTCATTTTTTTGATCAAGATTTAAGGCATCTCAAGTTATATATTGACTGCACGCAACAGTCAACACGGATGTGCACCCAGAAGACTGGAAGAGGACTCACCCGGCGATCAAAGAAGCGAATAGCCCTAGGGTCCTGCAGAAAGTAAGGGAAAATATATTTTCTTGAAAATTTTCATAACAGAGCTCAACATCTTGCCCCCACCCCCATCTTGCCCCCATCCCCACCAAAAAAAAAAAATGAGATAAAGGAATTGCTTACACTGGGAAGGGTTTTGAAGAATGAGAGAAAGCCTTGAGCTTGTTTAGCATCTAAACAATACCAATTTAAATAATAAATCTCATAATAATGTAAACCAAGAATAATTATCAACTAGAAACTAAATATATTATACAATTAAACTAGGGTTCCGATAGTACCGAGTTTGAGTTCAGGAAGCTTGTTCTGCTCCTCAAAATTTTCATCCATTTTTATGAGCAAAAAGAAGAAATTTCAACAGCTGTGGCGCTTGGAATTTTCCCCTTTTTTGTGTGCGCGTTTTGTATATATTAGAGGGTTCGCATTCGCTGTTTATATGCGGGGTTTTAGCTTGGCGGGAAAGGGTGGCGCGTTTCTGAGGCGGATGGCATTTAGCCGCAGTTGGTTTACCATTATTTCAAAAAATTGTTTGCTATGGTAAGATTCTCCACCACACATT
>CAIGRT010018069.1:0-23208 GCA_903798405.1 Fraxinus platypoda
TCGTTTGACTTTGTTTTGCATGGAAATTGTAAATAAAAGTGAAATTTTTGTTTACCATTATGTTTAGATTTTTTTCCAATTACCAAAAAAAAAAAAAAAAAAATCTGGAAAATATTTACCCATCAAAATATCAAGAATTTATTTTCCTCAAAAATGTGGAAAATATTTTTTGGAAAAATTTTTGCCTATCAAACTCTACAAAAGTTGGAAAATGGAAAAAAAATTGATAACATCAACCAACTTGGAACTTCACACATTCTTATTTTATTTTCCAAATTTTGAAATTTGCTATTACACTGGCGAGTGACTCACTCCCCTACTCAACCCATTCAACTCGTCTCGTTTTCACTCTCCTACTTTACACAACTTTGTGTTTGTGGCCTTCACACGCTCTCCAGTCTTTCCCACAAAACAAATCCCAGCTAAAAAAGCTTCAACTTCTTAAAGTCAAAACCCTAAACAATCTGCTACACCATTAGAAGAGCAAGAACAAGATGGGAACATTGGGAAGAGCAATTTACACCGTTGGATTCTGGATCAGGGAAACAGGTCAAGCCATGGATCGCCTCGGCTCTCGCCTCCAGGGGAACTACCTTTTCCAAGAACAACGTAATAATTTGCTCATTTATTGTTAATTTATTTTTGTGTGTTAAAAGAAAATATTTCGACCTCTATGAGATTCGTATTATTGCTGTCTGAATTTATTTCGTTCCCTAATGTTCTGAAAACGTTTTTTGGGGGTTTATTTAATTGATTATATGAAATAAAGAGCTTAAGTGACTACTGAAATGTGATGTGTTCTTGTTGGGGAATAATAGGATAATATTGTGATTTCAGCTTCAGTCCATGGTTTAGAAATGCGTTGTTTTCACTGTTGGCCGAATGGCTATGGGAAAATAAAGGATAAACTAATTTTTAGTTTAGAAGTATGTTTAGTTGGTCCTTAATCTCTGTTGATAGTTTTTTCAGGGAAAATCATAGCTATACTCGCTGTTATATGACTAATTAAAGGATCACTTGGGTTCCCATTCGATTTTTTGGTGACATTTGGATTCCCAACCTTAAATTCCTGCGACACTTTCCATAGAAAATTCCGTCCAAAACAACAGTTAAAATGTTCATCTGACATTCATAAAATAACAATTATATCCTCATTCTAACTAAACAATAAATAAAAGAAAAAGGACAGTTGAACCAAAAATCATCTTCCTGATCCACCCACAAACCCCCATCCCATCAGCACCCTCTCCATGTCCCTTCATGTGCATACACCATGAAAAAGAATGATAAAGCAGGAAACTTAACGATTTTATGAATATGACTATTCATGCTTGCTATTTGTAAGAACTTTGAGTCAGGTCTGGTCCTCTTTGGTTGTGCTATTTGGAGTTGGTCCAATAAAATGTCCCTTTCGGTAGTTGGTTCTGGTAAAATATTTCATTTAATTATGTTGAAGTTGGACGATTGCCAATCAAGATATATAGATTTGTGTTTAAACTCAGGGGAGCTGATAGGGGTAGGGGTGGAGGATTGCACAGGTGGGGAACGGGGGATGGGACTGCACACATGGGTCAAAGGGGCTACATAGTTGGGGGTGTGTGAAAGAGGGGTGAGAGTGGGGTACAAAGATTAGCTTTCTCTTTTGAGGAAAAAAAAGTTGTTACTTCTTTTCTCTTGTTTTTATTTTCTTTTTTTATATATTATTTCCAATGGAATGATGCAGCATCACCTCCTTGGATTTTGTTGTGGCGATCTTCTCGATAACATCTGACTTATCTCCAGTCAATTGAAATTTAGCGATGAAGGCCATGAAATTGAAACGAAAGGAAGTAACTGCTAGTAATGATGACTAGAGAGAGATAATGGGCAATGAAGGCGAGAATTTTTTTATTATTATTTTTTTTTTCCCCCAAAAAACTGAACGTTACGGCTCTGATACTATGTGAGAAATTGAGAAGAATAGTTGTTTCTCATTATATGAATTCTATACAAAGCATTGCCTTACATTACACTAATTTCAAAAATAGAAACTAATCTAATAATTTACATCAGATCCCACATTCACAGGGCTTAATTTGCATCAGACGTGACATTCATAGGGATGTGCCGAATCACCTCCTTAACTCTAGGAATATATAGCTATTATGTTATTTCCTAAAATAACTATTTTCCTAGGATAATAGCTTGCATTTTCCAGTGTGGTCAATCGCTTCCTAATCTACATTTATAGTGGTTTCCTCTACAATGAATGACAGGTCTATGATTTTAGAATTAAAACTGATTTGGATAGATAATTATTCATTATTTTTTGGGACCATGGTTCCCATGGTATTTAGGATTCATAGAGCAATTGCTTAATTTTTGGGCACTTGGACCACCTCATGATACCTGCAGTCTCAGTCCAAAGGCTTATTTCTCTTTCTGTGGGTTTATTTCATGCTACACCAGATGTAATTTATCAATTGCCTACTCTATCTCTTTTACATACCAAGTGTGCACTGTATGATGGCGATAGATATAATGACTCAGTCTGCATGGTTTAACATAGAACACTTGGCATATGTGATTATTACTTTCTATTGTTTATTCTAGGTATGGGCTATGGAGTGAATGTTTTAGTGAAGAATCGTGTTTCCTAGGATTCCAGTCTTTGGTATCTGAGTGAAGTTCATTTTCTTTTAAAGGTTCACTAACGGCCACCATATGCTTTCATTCACCTTTTTTTCTAATTCGTTTCAAATCAGTGTTCACTACACATTTTTGACACTGCAGAATAGGCTTCTGTATCTATCGGTTTTTGTGTTTAAAGATCAAATATTTAATTGCAAATATTAGTACCAACAACCAATGCTATGAAATTTCTTAGTAGAATGAGATCTCGACAAAGTTGACCACTGTTATAGCAAATTTGATTTGGGAACTTCTGTAAAGAAATAAGAGCTTCTTATTTAGTATGAATCAGTTTCCTAATACATTATTCAACAAGTTCAGGAGATTTACCCTGTTGTAAGGCAGGAGATTGCAGTGCCCATAGATGTAGTTCTTCAAGGTAGTTGTCATTTATTCTGTGGTCATGATGGTTCCGATCATTCTGTTCCCCAGCTTTATGACCGTAGTGTATCAACATCGCAAATTTTCATGGAACTCAATTACTTTAGTTCAAATATTCTAGCGCTTATTTTTCACTGATATATGAATATTTTATTTGAATGTCTTTTAATTTTATCATGAATGCATTTTCTTGAGATATGACTAATATAGATTTTTTTAAACCAGTTTCGAGGCATAGAACCCTGATGAACTTGTTTGACAAAGTTCCTGTCGTTGATAAGGGTGCATTTGTGGCACCAAGTGCTTCGCTAATTGGTGATGTTCATGTTGGTTCTAATTCCTCTATCTGGTATGGATGTGTTCTCAGAGGTAAGTGTCTTAACAAGTTAAAAATATCCAATGTTTATTGCATTTCAATTTCAATTAAGTCAGCTAACCAAACATGATAAACTTCCTTCATTTTTGTCTCCAGGGAATTCATTTATGTAGTACACAAATATGAATAACTTACTTCAAAATTGAGTCCATAATTAATATATGCATGTTAATGCTGAGCATGTTATCTCTAGTCATTCCTTGAATAGATGTGATAGAAGATTTTTAACATTCCACTTGATAGAAAAACCCAATTAGTGTTTAAGTTGAGAGTATATACTCTCGACATAAAGAATAGTAAGATAGCAATTTAAATGTGGTTCCTTTTCTTCCCCATCTTTTATTACTTTATTATGTCCTTTTCTCACCCTTTCAACTGTGAATCATGACTTTTCATTGAGTTAAGAAATGTCTTTTTTAACATTTTCATGGACAGATGGCTCCCCATTAGTTCCATTGTTACTTGCGTATGCTCAATTAAAATAAGCTTACAACTTTATTGCAGAACAGTTGTGCAGCGAATTACCACCCTTTTCTCGAAATTGTTAATTGCCATAAGTTGCTTAAAGATTCTTTAAGCAATTATTCCCTATCATCTAAGCAACCATCTCAAATTCAGAAATTCTTCTCAAAAACTGAACATTCAATTCTCTGTGCGATATCCTTTTGTTAGAAAATAACTTCGGTCTCGATAAGTGACTTCCAGAGGCATGTGCACTAATGTCAAGGTTCAGTTATGCCTATGTTGTAATATGATAATTATAAATCATTATCACTCTTTATATGTTTTTTTTACACCTTTTAATGCCTACTACAAACTTAATTGATTAGTTTGATGTACAAACATCTTTCTTGTTAAGTTCAAGTAGGACAACCTTTTCTGATTCAAAAGGATATTAATAATTTGTTTTGAGTTTTGTGCGACACTTTTAAGTGTATACTTTGAAAGCCAAAAGCCAAATGCGTGATTTTTAATTTGAAGTATAGTTGTACTTAGATTGATGTGCTATATTGACGAGGGTCCAATATAGGTATTCATACTTTTTATGTCTACGAACTAAAACATACTTCACATTTTTGTAATATATAAACTATTAAACAATACATAAGTTTCCTTGTTTCCGCGATTAGCAAAAGTTACACATGTTTTGGAAAATGACGTGACCCAATATTAGCAGAAGTGAGTCCCAAGCATTGTCTGCCATGGTGTTTGGAATATATTGCCATAGAACATTTAACTTTCTCTCATGTAGTTTATCTATTTGTATGTCTTTTTACTTTTGTGGTGGATGAGCTGACGGGACAATGAAGTTCCTTAGTGTATGTTGTTCGCTAATTACATGGTTGATCGTAAGTTAGAAACTTGAGTACTTAGGAGAACAAAAGTTTTGGGTTAAGCGGAACCAGTATACATTATTTTGTGAAGATCCCTATAGCCAATTTTTCAAAATAGTGGTCAGACATACAATGCTCTATTGTACTCGGCTATTAACGGATGAGATGACCATAAAATTAATGTAGCTAAAATGAGGATGTTAAAATGAATATACGGTTATACTAGAATGGGTAAAATAAGATATGAGAATATTTCAAACAATTAGAGGTGGTACAGATTGAGGATATAACAAGGGAATCACTAGTTAGATGGTTAGGACATGCCTTGCATAGTCCTAAAGAGATCCCCATTCGTAAAAAATAAATCTCTAAGATTATATGTTGTGGTTGCTTCAAATCTAGTTGCTTTAGACCATTGTGTAGATGTAGCACGTGAAAACATGAATTTTGGACATCTCCAATTGTATATTTATATATTATATCTTTATTTTTATACTTTTAATATAGGACAGGACACATAGCATGCTGGATGCTTGTCTGAGTGATGCCCTTGAAGTATCCTTCGAGTGTTAGAATTTTATAAAAAATATATAAAAATTAGGACACTACACCTGGCTTGTCGGACACTTGCCCCAATCTCCGAAGAGTGTTGGTGTTCAACATGACACATGTCCGACACACACAGACCCTTAGTTAAGAGTGTTTGTTCTTCATTGATTAACCGTTTGAGTGAGGAAAAGGATTTATGTGAACAACTCTTATTGGGTGTAAAGCTTAGATTGTTGATTTGTTTATCTATGTATATGATCATCTCTCATGTTGTCCAGTTAAAAAGAAAAAGGAAATGAAAAGAAGAACGTTGCTTCTTATACGAATCAATTTGACTAAGCCTTATTGCATGCTTATTTAAGGGCATGAAACTTCTTTTTTTTTTTTTAAATTTTTTAATTTTTATGTAGAGCTGTCTTGTGGACCATCTCCAATGTTAAACCATAAAATTGTCAAATCTTTCTCATTTACCCCGTTCCATGTGATTTTCGATCAGCTAAAAATTCTAGAGGTCAGTAAAGTCGTGGGTAACTGAACTTCATTTTGTTAGAATTGGGTCACTTAATGTATACTTTTATTTTAGTGAAGTCATTCTTCAAAGTCTATTATTAGCTTACCAAACGGAAGAATTTCATGGATGTTTACATAGCTTAAATATGTGCCTGTTTGGCTAAGAGTAAAAGATTTACGTATGAGTAACTTCAGTAAATAAGTTAACTTCGAAAAATAATGTTTTCATTGGTAAAAGTTAACCGTAAGTTTCTTATTTGAAAGTAACTTTTAGCTTACTATATAAGTAACTTCTATTTTTAAAGTAAGTAAATATTGACTTAGCCAAATATTTTTGGAAAGAAGTTAATAAGAATGTAACTTTAAGCTACTTCTAAGCTTAGCCAACCATACTATCTTATCTGAAATAAAATAATATTTTCATTGGTAAAGTTAACCATAAGTTTCTTATTTGAAAGTAACTTTTATTTTTAAAGTAAATATTAACTTAGCCAAATATGTTTGGGAAAAAGTTAATAAGAAAGTAACTTTAAGGTACTTCTAAGCTTATTAGCCAACCGCGTTAACATTTCTATTTCCCAAGCTAATGGATTTGGATGGAGTGACTTGATTGAAGCACAATTATAAATTCGATGACCAGATTGTGATAGAATGAACAGCAACTCCCTTGAAATTGATGCATAGGTTCGATGATCCCCAGAACTATTTAGCCTTTTACATTTATTTCAAAGTCTATCAATTGCCATGGCTTTTGCATCTAGCAGCCTATGTTGCATATGCATAAACTATCTTAATTAGTTCCTCTGCAATTTATCTTCGACGGTGACCTTAAAAGACTCGGGAATGTATTCTTTTCTTTATTCTATCGCATCTTGTTTTATCACAGACCCATATCAATATTCTCATCTAAGCTATACTTTATTTATGGAAAATGTTGTTTCTTGATAGCCTAATAATGCAAAATGGAACGCATATTCTAGGCATAAACGAAATCAAATCAATTAAGAATAGATTTTCCATTATTGCGTTTTATTGATTTTGGTAAGATAGTGGGTTTGTCTCCTTTTTTAAAGGAAATTCTAGTTTTTCTTATTAGTTGTAATTTTCCATTTCGATGTAATTTAAAACCTATAAAATGAGGCTCGTTGATCGTAATCTACACATTTGAATTTGAATAAAACCAACAATCTTCCTCCCATTTCACTCTTGCTAATTTCTTCTTCTTAATTGTTCTTGTTATTTGTAATCGGCATCACCTAACATGCAATTTCATCTTGTACTAGTGTCCTCCTGATCTTTTAGATTAGAAATTTGTTGTTCACAACTAAATAATCCTCCATTCAACACTTCCAACAATAATCCATTGAGGAACATCCCTTCCATTGTCCCCTCAGCATGAATAATTGAGTTGACGTATCAAAATCGCTCCCAGTTAAACATTATGACCCCTAATATCTACTATCTTCGTGCAAGTAATTCACATTTAAAACACTACACTTCTTGTACTTGGTCTCCTCTTACCTTATTTTACATTCTTTGTTTTCATAATATTATCTCCCATACTCTAATTGTTAGTAATTACCTATTTTGTCCCATCCTCTATGATGATATTACCTAAAAAACTTCAGATTATCTTGTAATGTAAATTCATCCATAATTGGAACAACCAAATATAGACTTAAAGCTTTACTTCGATGCTCCTTTCACACTACTTGGTAAAACACCATAGACTCTCCTGCAGTAGTGTTCATGTAGGTACAATAATGAGAAAGGGAGAACATAGAGGAAGAATAGAAAAATTTGATGGAAACTTTAGTTACAGAAAATATTGTAGTCAATGACCTAATTATTCAGTAACAGTAGCATGATATGTACAAGTTTCTAACAAGTGAAACTTACTAGAATAAAAAATAGGAAATTTTCATAACTTCATAAACAAATAAATATTAAATGGAAATAACTAAGGGTTCGTTTGATTGCAAGGGTGGAAAGAAAATGAATTCCAGGGAAAGTGATTGTCTAGAAATTGTTTTGCAGGGAATTGTTAATTAAGTGTATTTGATTGATATAATTTTTCACCCGGAAAATTTTAAAATTTTGTGTTTGTTTGGCTTTATTTTACATGGAAATTGTCCATTAAAGTGATAATTTTTTCCACAATTGGTTATAAAATTTGTTTCCATTATCAAAAAGTAAAAACAAAACGAAATTTTTTTTCCCTAAAAAATCATTTTTTTCATCAATGTTTAGTGTTCGTTTGACTTTGTTTTACATGAAAATTGTCCATTAAAGTGAATTTTTTTTTTATAATTGGTTATGATATTTGTTTCCATTGCCAAAAAAATAAAATAAAAATGAAGCAGTCGCCTGGAAAATCATTTCCCACCAAAAAGGTGGGAAAATGATTTCACCAATTACAAGGCAAATGGGCGCGTGAGGCAGCCAAGAAGAAAACAATTTCCTTGGAAAATTTTGTCCATCAAACAACACAAAACCAAGAAGATGGAAATGGTTTTCCAAGTTCCATGGAAATAAATGCACATCAAACAGGGCCTAATATCTTCTAGAATTGTGCCTTCAGTAAGGGCAAGTCTACTTCTAGGTATATGCCGAAGAATAAGATCATATTTTAGTCAGAGGTTACCTTTTGCTAGATGAATATTAGGACGTTACATCTTTAGAATTACATCAGGAGTTGCCCCCATTGAGAAACATTTAACATGCAATTGACTTGGCTCCCTGGAGGGAGAGTTAAGATGAATAGGAAACATGACTTCTAGCTAAGGTTTTTTCATTCACAATAGCCTTTGTCCTTGTATTGTGCATGTTATATACTCACTCAAAAGGAGGACATATCTTGGATAATGTGTATGGATACTAAAGCTATCAAGAAAATCTCAATTAAGCTATGATGCTCGGACTCGAGTACGAGTATCGGATCCGGGTACATATCTAAGTTTCGAATCATTTATTTTCTAAAATGTAGGATACAGAGATATGACAAAAAAAAAAGTCCAAATTTTGGACACGGGTATGTGAGTATATCCTTTAAACTTCAATTATTTTTTTTTCCAGAAATTCACATGTAAAATGTTAAATAATAATGAAGTGAATTTTAATTAGAAAAAAGGTTGAATGACGAAAATGAAAATTTAATCAAAGTATGGTCACCTCCAATGAAAATCTTCCTAATAAAACTCCAACTTACAACAAATGTCGTATCATATGGGGCTGAGGCAAAATGGATTTCTAACTGTAATTAACCTCAACAGCAGATAATGGGCCTAATATTTTAATAAAGGCCCAATTCAACAAAAGGATCACAATTAAAAAAAAAAAAAAAACCCCAACAAACTCATCATCTTACCTTTCCATACTCTTCACTTCACGTGACTGGCGGTGGCAGTGTCCTCTGCGAGTCTTCATCCTTCAAGCTGTAAATTCGGGCGCAGCAGCACTGGCGGCTTCGCCCCATTGCGAGTTAATGGCTCCGCAGCCGGTGACGATTCATCGAACTCAAATTCCAGAAGAAGCCAGCTTCTTCGTCATCTGTCAAGTCAAGATTTGCCGTGTCCGGTTGATTTTTCCCGTGTCCGCCCCATATCCCATACCCTTACCCGTGTCGTGTCGGATCGACACGAGTATTCCGGCCGAAATTGAGAGTCCGAGCATCACAGCAATTAAGTCTGTGTTTCCTATTCCTATGCTAGAAGATGTGTTGGCTGAGCTAGTTGGTTCTATGTGGTTTTCCCATATAGGCTTACGTAGTGGATACTATCAAATTAGGATTACACCAAGAGATGAGTGGAAAACAATCTATAATACTCAAGATAGCTTGTGTGTGTGACGAATTGTGCCTTTCAGAATTTCTAATGCTCCTACTTTCATGAGTGATGAAACATATTTTTTGACCCTTTATTGGAAATTTCCTATTGCTTATGATGTTCTCTTTTATAGCCTGTCAAAGGAAGAATATCTTGATCACCTTAGGATTGAGACAATAACCGAGAAGGCAGGATTTCATTAGACCCTACAACCAATAGATCCTTCTTAGAATAAAACAAAAGATGTATGGGGCCTCTCTATTGAGACACCCCGAGTTTTTAATGTTTTCAAGATAACGTCTGATAAGGCATTGACATAGGTTTTGGTTAAGCCAGAATGATCATCCCACAGCCTACTCTAGTGAAAAACTCAATGGGACTAAATAATCGTATTCTAACACGTGGAAAAGAGACTGAGTTTTGTGAACTGGTGGAATTGTTCGTTATTGGCAATCTATTTTTTTGCCTAAAGAGTTTGTCCTTTATTTCACCATTTAACCTTCAGATTCCTGAAATCCCAATGTAAGTTCAGTGGAAGACACGTAAAGTGGGATAAATTTCTTTAACAGTTTATATTTATTCTTAGGTATTATGTTGGGTTGATAATACAGCTGCAAATGCTAATCATCTTTCCATTGGTATCCATTCTATAACTAATAAAGTGATGGGTTTTGAAAGACTCAAGGATGAGTACTGTAACTATCCAGATTCTGAAGCAATTTTATGGTCCTGTCAGCTAGCCCAAGTAGAGATCATGAAGATTTTCTTGTTAGGGACCCTTGCCTCTTCAAGGGAAATGTTTTGTATGGTCATCCTGCTTCACTTGAAGACTCATTACATGGGAAATAAAAGTTGGTCTATCTGGACATTGGGCAGGGATAAGACAATAACCCTAATGGAAGATGGGATTTATGGGCCTCTTTGAAACATGATGTTGCTTATATGGTCTCCAAGTGTTGTACTTGTCAATTAGGTAAATTAAGGAACAGAACACTTAAATACACTCCACTTTCTTGCCCCAAATAATCATTAACATGATCTTAGCATGGACTTTGTCCTTGGGTTACCTATATAATTAGAATTTACTTTCATGTAGTTGTGAAAATATTCCCTAAATGGCTCTTTTCGTTCCATTTTCCTTCCATGTTGCTAGATTGTTTTTGAAGTTGTTTATTTGAATGTTTTAAGTTATACCATTATATCTAATAGAGATGCTAAGTTAGTTACCTTGGAAAACAGCATGGAAATTGTTTCATACCACTTTGAAATACTTGGGTGCTTTTTATCCTCAGCGGGGCGAATAGAGGTTGTTAATCATTGTCTCAGATACTTAAACCTTTTATTGGTGGGAAAACTGGTATCTTGTCTTTCCATTGCCTTTTCTTTTGATAAGCAAAAAAGTAAATATATAAAGGAAAATTTTGAAAGAAAAAACATATAATTTTCCAATCTTTCTTAGGATGTGTTTGAGCCACAATTTTTGTTGAAAATGAGTTTTTTAATAGTAAATTTTCGAAGAATGTGGGTGGAAAAACCTTTGGGTTTACGTGCAAATTATTTTATTGTGAGAATGTATGATTGAAAATGAGTTTGGAAAAAAATGAGTTTTTAAATAATGGGGATAAAAAAAGGGCTTATTGTCTTGATTTTTTTAAGTTTTCTTATTTCTTCTTTATTCTTTTTATTTCATAATTTCTCTTTTTACACCTATCTTTTTCTTATTTGAATGCAAGGGTAGTATTATATATACTTAAAATGGAACACGTGTTATGGATGGAAACCATCCAAAAGGGATTTATGTATTCCATAGTTGAAGGTTGATCTAAATGCCAAGGCAAGTAGGTGGGGCACCAAGTGCCATTGAACCCAAATGTAGGGGACCATGTCTACAATTTTCCCTTTCAAAAATACATGTATATTGAAGGTGTAAGGTAGGAAGAAGATAATAGTTTACTTTCTTGGTATTAATTATTAATCTTTTAAGGAAGTTTACATTTTGTCATTGCAGTAGGTTTACATTCTTATTAGGAATTTCAATATGGTCCTTATCAATTTATGATTTCTCTCCCACCAATAAAATCTTGGGGATGCTACTGCATCTCTGTGCATATATCCAGTATCTTGTTTGTTTCTGTGTCCAATCTAGATGATGTCAGTTCCCTGTTGGCCCAGCCTGTCCTGCAAAAATCACACCATTGTCCCTGTACCGGGCCAGTTCACCAAAACCATTAAAAAATGGGACAACGGTAAACAGTGCAAAATGCAAAATTCTGATGATGAACCAACTACCAAGGCTTACCTAGCAAGCCTTGATTCAAATATCAAGGAACCCATACTAGTATTTCAATCTAGGCAAGCCAGAAGCCTTGGTTCAAATACCAAGGCCAAGGTGAGTTGGTTTTATACCAAGTGCTGCCAAAGCAAATTTAAGAATGTTTGTTTAACATATCTATAAACAAAAAAATGAATGTTAACTAATGGTCGAAGTTTTAACTCTTTTGCAGATTTGACAAGTGAGACTACAACCTTTAATAAAATGGTTGCAGGCGAAAGCCTTCAATAAAGATTGTTGCCTTTTTTCTCTCCTTCTATTTATTTTTTCAAATAAATTTCATATTCTTTCATACATGCATGATGTGCCTGGCAGTCCATTGTGTAAATAAAATATGTATAAAAATAAATAAAGGAAGAGAGAGCCCTGTTACCTAAAATAAAGGCGCTAGCTGATTGTTTTAATGAAAGCTGTTGCAGGCAAAAGCCTTGAATAATGGTTATTGCCTTTATTCTCTCCTTATATTTTTTTTTCAAAAAAAATTCATATTTTTTCATACATGCGGGCCTGGCGGTCCATTCTATAAATTTTGAAAAAACAAAAAAATATATTTCAAAATGAATAAAGGAAGAGAGAGCCGCCCTGTTAGCCGTCGTCTGCAGATTTGACAAGGGAAAATGTCAAATTTGCAGAAAATTTAAAATTTTTGCCGTTTGTGAACATTCATTTTATGTTTATAAATACCTTACTTATCATTTTTACACACAATTTCCTTGTGCATCAGAGTATATAAAACCAAGTCACCTCAAAATTTGAATTTGAACTAAGGCTTCTAGCTTCCCTTGATTCAATTACAGAGGATGGGTTCCTTGATATTTGAACTAAAGCTTGTCTTGCTAGTCTTGGTAATGTCTTTTTTTTTTTTTTTTATGGAAACTAGTCTTCATAGTTGGTTTTGGTTCATCAGGAATTGAGAATTTGGCATTTTGCACTTTTTGCCATTTTGACCTCCCGTCTTTTCTTCTTTTTAGCTGTTTTGGTGAACCAGCCCGGTAAAGGAATGGGCTACCTGGCAGTCTGGTCTGTGTAATTTTTTGGAGGCTGGGCTAGGCCAGGACCGTGACCAACATTGGCTGTGCCGGTTCAGCGAGTGGGCCGCTTCGAACTGGCCCAACTGGCCTGCCCATTTTGACAACTCTACGTGGTGATTCATGTTGCATAGAATTTGCTCGTCTTTCTGCTTGTGGTTATATAATGAATTTGTGCAGGTGATGCTAACAGTATCAGTATTGGGACTGGGACGAACATACAAGATAATTCCCTTGTTCACGTTGCTAAATCCAATGTTAGTGGGAAGGTCTTGCCAACCACTATTGGCAACAATGTCACTGTAGGTTAGTTACATTGAAGCGACTTCTGTATAAAAACCTGATCCTTGTGATGCTCTGAATCCCGAGGAATAACTTCCACGTTGACCTGGACAGGTCATAGTGCTGTCTTACATGGATGCACTGTTGAGGACGAGACATTTGTTGGGATGGGTGCAACATTGCTAGACGGGGTGGTACTAGAGAAACAAGCCATGGTTGCAGCAGGTGCTCTTGTGAGGCAGAATACAAGAATACCTTCTGGAGAGGTTTGACTCTGAGTTAATCAATTATTGTTGATTATTACTAATTGCTGATTTTTGTTTCTTGTATATTTGTTATGGTAATACGAAAATTATATTTTTATTATTTTTATTTTTTGTGGATTGATTGTTCAAAAATCTTTAATTAGCTATATCTAATTTTGCCCATTTTAAATTTCATTGACTTCTGTGTCGTATTTCTACCAAAAAGTATATAAATCTGTCCTATTCGTTGGCAAACTACTAGCAACATTTCAATCAGTTTCAATTGAGGAAATTGAGTCCTGACTGACTGCATAAGTTTGGGTTGAGAAAATAATTTAATAAATGGTAAACTGCAAATTTTATTGAACTACTGAATTGTTGTAACACAATGGAAGGACTATAAGAAATGGAGAACATTGCTAAACCTGATTTTTCAAATACAGGTGTGGGGAGGAAATCCAGCAAAATTCCTGAGGAAGCTCACTGAAGAAGAAATTGCCTTCATTTCCGAGTCAGCAATCAATTATTCCAACTTAGCGGAGGCTCATGCAGCTGAAAATGCTAAGAGCTTGGATGTTGTTGAGTTTGAAAAGGTTCTACGCAAGAAATTTGCTAAGCGTGATGAAGAATACGATTCAATACTGGGCGTTGTTCGTGAAACACCTCCAGAACTTACTGTTCCTGGTAATGTTAAATCTCCCAAGGCGGCTTAATATAATTTTCATGTCGAGTAGCTCTCATTTTTCAGTGACATTCTGTTGTCTTAAGCGGTTACATGGACAAACCCCTGAGTTCTGTGTCTAATAATCCTTGGGGCTGGCTAGAGTGAGGATGATAGATCCTGATGTGCACGTGACAAAGCTCATCCTCTTTTGGTTAAATGAAGGCCTTTTGTTCTTTTAAGGTTACTAATGCTGCAAAGGCACGTGGAATTGGAATGTCCAATTATCCAATGTGTCATTTGTTTGTAATAAGGTGGAGTGGCTTTAGTATTCATTAATGGGGTTATGGATCTTATTTGTGTGCTTCGGTTTCTGTCACTGGATGTACTGTCTTATGCTGTGCTCAGATAGCTAAACGCTCAAATTGGAGAATGAAATCCCTTTTTAATAAAGGTACGTTCGGCATGTGATGTTTAGAAAAATTGTATCTTAAACCAAACAAATAAATAAATAAATAAAAATAAATAAAAGTTTGAAGATGGAGCTTATATTTATTTATTTTTGAAACCAATAGGATCTTTCGGCCAAGTATTACCCCTGCCAAGTCCTATCTTGATAACACGAAAGGTCGTTCGATGCAAGGATTTTTGCTATAGAATTTGACCTCTTGCCCTACAAAAAATAAGTGTAGAAGTGGAGAATCAATTAAAAGCAATGCAAAATTATGTAGAAGGGCTCAGTCCTGAGCATGAGTCATTTGCATAGGAGTGGAGCAGCATTTCAAGAAGGGAAGATTATATAACTAAGAGCTTAAGTTTCCTTAATTTCAAATTTTAGAGATCGAGGTTTAAAATTTCCAATTTAGGACTTTTTTTAAAATTTATTTATAAATAAATTAATTAAAAATATATTTTATTAATTAAATATAGTTAGGTAATGATTCCATATAATTTGAACACAAGTTATAAATTAATTAGTCACAAATTACTTTTTGGTCACATTAAAAATTTTATAAGTCACAAATTATTTTACAATCACAAATTGAAAATTTTATACGTCACAACTTTTTTATCGACCACAAATTTATAAAATTAATAAGTTACATATTATTCATTGGTCACAAATTTTATATATCACAAATTATTTTAAAGTCCCAATTCAAAAAATTTATAGATCACAATTTGTTTATCGGTTACGAATCCAAAATTGAAATGTCATAATTTATTTATAGGTCACAAATCACAAATATTAAATGTCACAACTTATTATACAGTCACAAATTAAGAATTTTTTAAGTCACATTTTTTTGTCAAAATTTATCTTTTTCATTGGTCGAATATTGTTTATCGGTCACAAACTTGTGACTACCACCTCATGAATGTCACCAACAGCATGGCAATCGAAACCCTGTCATCGGAACCATCACCACCACCTGACAGCAAACTATCATTTAAAAATACCGACATCACCACGACCGTCACTACCCACCCACAACCACCGCACCTTTACCACCACCACCACAAAAACCACAGAACCTCCACCACTAACCCCCCTCCCATCCCACAACCCAAAAAAAAATCCCCAACCCGACGATCACCGCTGTCGTCAACCACCACCAACACTGCCACCATCTACACCACCTAACCACAATACACCATGGCACCAACCGAAAGCAACATTACCACTTCACCGTCTTCCGCTGCCACAACCTCCAATAAACTACCACGTTTAACTTCAAAACCACAACCACGACTTACCACCACAACCACTAACAAATCACCACTAACTGCCGGATCCACCACTGCTACCACTACCAAAACTAACAAACCTCATCAAATCCACCGCCGATCCAAAAAAACCACCACCACAGCCAAATCCATCGCGGCTGCCACCAACAAAAACCATCCCCAAATCACAAAGTAGAGCACAACCCACCATCACCCCCACCCGCTGCTACCGCAGTAGCGATAGCGAACCATCAGCCATAAATCACAACTCCCCTGCAAAAATTGCAAAAAACTCAAAAATAAAAAAATGCAGTGGCGATTCGCACGAATAAGCGCCCTACTTCGTGTTTGTGCACAAGGCTAGGCTACCGACGGAGGGAGGAGAGTGGAGAAGAGAGAATGTAGAGAGAGTGATGGAGACAAGAGAGAAGAAGGAAATTTGGAATGAAATTGATTAGGATTTGGGATGAAAATTGTACAATTAATATTTAATATTTAAAAATAAAATATTTGATTTTTGAAAAGTGAAACTTTCAATTTGATTTTTCAAATAGAATCTTTAAAATTATGGTTGTGTAATTTCTACTTGCAAGAATCTTATTCAATGTAATTTGTAGTCCATTTAACTAAGCCCCTGTTTGAGCTCCAATATATAGAAACTCATTTTTTAAAACTCATTTCTAATTATACATTTTTTCAATAAAATAATTTTACACGTAAATTCCAAAATTTTCATTAGATTTTAACCACATATTTTAAAAAAAAAAAATCACTATTACAAAATTTATTAGTTCAAAAAATGGGGCTCAAACAGGGGCTTAAAACCATATTTGAGCCCATTCTATCAAAATTCATTTTCAATTATATATTCTCATTATAAAATAATTTTACATATAACACCCTGTTTGTTTCACATTATTAGAAGAATTTTTACCATTGTAAAATGGATTAGCCGCAATTTTTGACTACCCGTCTCATAGTAGGACCCACTTTTTGAAAAAAAGGATAAAAAAATTCATTTTCATTTACAAAATAATGTGAAACAAACAAGGGCTAAATCTAAAACTTTTTCTACTTTTCAACTATACATTCTCCAAAAAAATCATTATTATAAAACATATTTTTCACTAAAGTAAACTTCTATCCCTCCCAAATCGTATAGCGCTTAACAACGAAGAGGTTCGGGTTGGTTTGGTTTTGAGTCAAACCCATAACCGAAATCGACTTAGTCGGTTTGGATAAATTACAACCCAACCCAACCCAAACCAATCCAATCATTGAAACCGAACCAAACCAAGCCAAATCGGTTTAGGTCAGTTTAGTTTGGTTAATCGGTTTTGACATTGGCGCGAGTTAAAAAAGATTACGTATTTATTTTGAGTTAAAAAATTTGCCTTTCTACACACACACACACATATATTTTGCTTGCGTATCAATAATATATATGATATAAATGGAAGTGGGTTGATTTTTCCAAAATTTTTGTATATATCCAATAGTTACCAGCAAACAATTATACCAAAAATAAAAAGCAATGATACAATCTAAATTTGGAATTTATATAATACACTTCTTCTTGGTTTCTTTTCTTTCGAAATTCGGAGATTTGGTAGAAAAAGCGTAGACGGTAAATAAACTATTTAAGAAGAAATTATATTTGTGTTTGTGTTTTTATTTTTATTTTTTTAAAGTTTAAGAAGATGAATTTTAAAATTAAAAAAAATAAAAAAAATGTACTTGCAGGTTGGATCGGTTAATTGACAGGTTGGTTGCATAAACCGCAACCAACCCAACCCGACTTTATAGTGGTTAAAATTACCTGAACCAAACCGATTTTTTTGGTTCAAACCAACCCAAACCGATCCGACTAGGTTTAGTTCGGCCGGTTTAATCGATTTTTCGATTTTTTTGGCCACCCCTAGAGGTGACCCAAATTCCGGTATTAATTTTAAAGACAACTGCATTCCTATTTTCCAACCCACAATATTCCTAGCCAACTTTTGCAGCTGCGTCGACATTTAATTTTAGGCAACCCGGTGCCACCACAGTGTCCTTGATTAAAGATGGACTGATTCTAATGACTACTGAAAAGTTTGCTTTCAAACAATTTGACTAAAAAAAATACGGACTCATTTCTAACGTCTACTTGGGGGCATAACACCAATTTTAATCGGAGAATTAGGGACGGAATGAAGCTCCATCCATGTTTGACTACTCGGAGGTTTTTTGGAAATTTTAATTTTAAGAGGGTTACGCCATGCATGTACGAGGCATGTTATGCTCAATCGTTTTTCCTATTTTGCTCGAGTCTTGTCTTCACAGTTGTTGGATGATGTTACAATGTTGACTAGGATGATGTGTTGACTACGAACTGTTGGTTTGTAAATTGAACTAAAATCTCTAAAGTGCAAAATTGACTAATAAAATTGTGTTTCAAAATGCTTTTGTTAGTGGAGAGGCTACGTGAGATGTTGCCAAGTGTCACCTCCCCACACCGTTGGATTGGCGGCGCTCGTGTCTGTTGGGATTTTGTGATGTATTTCATCACGCGGTTTGGCTCTTCATTTTCTCTGGTTCTAGCTTTTGTGTTCTCTGAACTCTTCTACCTGAAGTTTGTCTTCTTTTTTAGTTCTAGAAGACATTCATCTTCTAAACTTCTTCTGGGTTGTTGATTCTTGAGTGATCATTGTAAATCTAGTAAGGGTGCAATTTCATTGTTCTTGGGTGGACAATAACTGATTTGTGAGAGATGTTCTATAAACTTTGAGTAATTTCGATTGTTGGTTCCTTGAAGTTGAACTTTAGACGATTTGGCTCCATTTTAATGCAGTGATTTTCATTCGACGAGGAAGCTCAAAAGGGGATTAGGAATTTGATCTAACCTCTTGCTTTAGGAAGAAAAATCTCGTGTTCTAGTGTTCCTTTTATTTTCAAATTGCTTTAGGGCAAAAATCTTTCAAGTTGTTTAGAATCTGAGTGTTGAGTCAAGATTCTAGTTATACTATTAGTATATATTATTGTGGGCCTATGTGGTTCTTTTAACACATATGGGCCGGTGCATTTCTATTGATACTTACCCATTCCTTTTGTTGCTTAAGTGGCACTCACTTATTGGTAGCATTTGGATGACCTGGATTGTGTGTTTGTTTAGAATCATTTGTGGCCCTTGGATCTAATCCACGGTTGGGATTAATTCTTACCTTTGATATTTTACTTGGCCTTGACATTTTGACCGGCTCTTCCTCTTCTTCGAAAACCTGCCCGTTCTCTCTCTCTTCGTGACTTCCTCTCCCTCGTTTTCTCTGTTGGAAGAACTCTATGCCTCCTTCTTCTTTTCACCCATGAAATCAACCTTTAGCCCATTAATTGAAGAAATCCCTATGTGTTCTTAGGCCTGAAATAGTGGCTAAGGAGTTGGGTTTCTCGGGGGCTTAGCTCAGTGATTTTGGGTGTGATTCCTTGGCTATTTTGGTAGATCTTTCGGTCGATGACCCAAGCCAAGTGAGGAGGGTTCTTTACCGGTTCTTGTACTCTTTCTGGAGGGTGATTTGCAAGCGTGGGAGGCTGTTCCTGAGCCTAGATGATTCAACCAATTCGAAGGAAAGAAGAACGCTGCTTGGCTGGGATGAAAGGGAAGAATCTGTCTTCTTTTAAGCTTCTGATTTCTGTCTAGTTTATATGCTTTGATTTCAGTTCATTTGGTTCCTGTACTCTGTTAATTTCTGCTATGTTTATGATAATGATGGATTACATTATTGTATGCGGGTTATGAGATTGGGTATTGAACCGTCATTGGTTAAATGAGCCTTATGAACTCTGTTATTGTTGGCCTCTGTTGATGTCTGTATATTGCTTATGATTCCTAACAATTATATAACATCTACGGAATATTGAATACATGTTACTTTCATATACATCACTATTTGCAATAAAGTATGTTGTATTTTTATTCCAGTGAAAAATTCACTGCATGATATTGTTTGATTGGTCTTATACTATTATTATTTTTTTTTTTTGTATTGATCACTTGAGTGTAGATAGTACACATTGATTTAAGTTACAAAATTAAGATTTTCAAAAAAAAAAAAAAAGCCAAGAACTTGTTTTATATTCTGGTCAAATTTGTTTTTTTTTTTCCTCAAAAACTGAATATGACTTCAAAATTTGAATTGGGTATTTTTAAGTTTGTGGTGCCAGGAAAAAAAAAAAGAGCTATTTTACTTCAATAAAAAAGTACAAAGGCTGTAGATGAATCTTGATTAGAAGAAAATAAAAAGGATGAACTAGATGAAATTGCATGTAGTTTAATATTTTTTCAGTTGTCTGATAATATATTGAGGAAAAATTGGCAAAATAAAGACTACGGTTGAATTGTGAAAAAATAAAAAAATAAAAAATTGAAGATACCTATTTGAATAAAACCATTCTAAACAAGGTATAACTTTTTAAACAATTTTTTCGGATTTAAATTGGATCCCACACTTGATCTTGAAGTCAATCTTGATAGATTTAACAGATTATCCCATAACCTCGCTGTTGTGATGAGAAGCTCTCAAAAGATTAATTGTATGTGGTTCTAATAAATTCAATTAGTAATAAATATTTGGATGTTAAAAATGCAATTCAATATGGTAGAGAAATCTTAACTACTGATATTATTATCAGCACTCTAAGAAATAAAGAATTGCAGTTAAAATCTGAGATAATGAGTCTATTAGTGGCGAATTTTAAACAATTTTTTGGATTTAAATTGGATCCCACACTTGATCTCGAAGTGAATCTTGATAGATTTAACAGATTATTCCATAACCTTGCCAATTGTGATTATAAGCTCTCAAAAGATCAATTGGATGTGGTTCCAATAAATTCAATTAGTAATAAATATAAGGATGTTAAAAAATGCAATTCAATGTGGTAGAGAAACCTTAACTACTGATATTATTATCAGCGCTCTAAGAAATAAAGAGTTACAGTTAAAATATGAGGTAATGAGTCTGTTAGTGGCGAAAATCTAATGGCTAAATCCAAATTTAATTTAAGAATGGAAATTCTAATAAAAAAATGATACAAAAAGAAGGGAAAATCTAAAGATAAAATGAAAGGTAGAGCTAAGGGAAAGAAGTGCTTTTATGGTGAAAGAATGTCATTTTATCAAATATTGTCTTAAAACTAAGGGAGAATGAGCTTTAGGTTATAAGAAGGCTAATAATGATAAAGTTTATGTTGATATAAACTGTCAACCCAACCAAGAATGAATTCTTGACTCTAGCGCACCTTCTTATGTGTCCAAATGGGAATGGTTTACTAAATTTGAAAATGTAAATGAAGGTCAAATTTTAATGGGCAATTACATGAGATGTCATATTAAGGGGGTAGGATCTATTAAATTAAGTCTTAAAAATAATATTGATCTAGTTTTAGAAAACACTATATATGTTCCACACTTGTAGAGAAATCTTATCTCACTATGGATTTCAGATAATTTGAATTATGACATTAAAATCCTGAGAAAGTCACGAGTAATTGTTGTAGCTCCCAAGAAACGTGGTCTATACATTTTACAAACTAATAATATTTCTAGTTCCACTTCAACGACTATCTCTGTTTAGAATGATAAGTCACAAATATGACATAAAATGTTGGGTCATATTAGTGCAAAGGATTACAACTTTTAAAAAATCAAGTAGCTTTTGGGAAAGATAATGTAGAAAAATTTAATTTTTGTGATTATTGTATCTTAGAAAAATATAACAGATTATCATTTTTGCCTAAAATGCATAAATATGTGACAATACTTGAATATTTGCATGCTGAACTGTGGGGATTAGCTACTGTAACAACTCATACTGGTTTCAAGTACTTTCTTTTAATCATTGATGATTTTTCTAGAAAAATCAGCATTTTCTTTTAAAATCCAAACCAAACACTTTCAATGTTTTCAAAGACTAAAAAAACTTTAATTGAAAATCAAACTGATAAAAAGATTAAATTGATGAGAACTGATAATGATATAAAATTATGCAATTTTGAGTTTGATGAGTTGTGCAAATTATTTGGTATACTAAGATACAGAACTGTAATACACACTCCACAATAATTGGTTTAGCTGAGAGAATGGATATAACTATTCTTGAAAAAGTAAGATGCACTTTTAAGTTCTGGCCACCCAAAATTATTTTAGGGAGAGGTTACAAGAACTACTAGTTAGAAGTCAAGCTAGTGCTATTCACTTCAAAACTCGTGAAGAGAAATGTAGTGGAAATTTGTTGACTTTAATAACTTAAAGAGTCTTTGGATGTGCTACCTTTGCACATCAGTACGAAGGCAACTAGAGCCTAGAGCTCTAAAGTTTGTCTTTTTAGGTTATAGCGAAGGGTTATAGATTACGGGTAAGAGAAATCAGAGGTTTAAAAAGTCATTATAAGTTGAAATGTAGTTTTTTAATGAAATTGATCTTTCTTGCCTTAAAACTAAGAGAAAACTTGACCTTAATAATCAGATTGAAGAAATTGGAAGAGATAATGAAATTGAGGTGGAGCATACTGATGGTAAAACTGATGAGTTTCATCACCAGATTGATATTGAAAATGCTATAGGAAATGAAGATACTTCAAATGATGGAATTTTAGTTGATGAATCTGAAAATGAAAATGATTTATAGATAAATCAATCATTGAATGATTAACAATTAGCTAGAGATATGCATAGGATACAAATAAGACCTCCTTTTAGATTGATTAGATGTTTCACTTCTAACCTTTCAAAACCTAATTGAAAATGATACTAATTGTTTGAAGAAGTTATGAGTAGTAAAGAAGCCAAGCATTGGCTTGCAGCAATGCAAGAGGAAATACAGTTCCTTAAAAAGATTAACAACTAGGTTCTGATTATAAAAACTAGACGGTAAAAGGGTAGTTGGCTATAAATGGATTTACAAAATAAAAAGAGGTGAAAAGTGACATAACAATCAAAAGAACTAAGAACAATTCCCTTTTGTTTATTTTTCTTTTGACTTGTTGATGAAATGAAACTAAATTCATCGATCTTGACTTTATCACTACTTCTCTATTGTACTTGACTGTAACCACCACTTGGATTAAGAACTATCATTCTTAACTTCATGCCAAATAGCTTGATCAAAAGATGTGATACAGGATGTCATTAATAATTATGTAAAATGGCTAAGTCACATGATATGCACTCCACGTAAAGCACCACCATGAGGCCGTCGACCGCCTGATAGGAATGTAAAATACACATTTTACATCTTTATTTAATGCGCTCATAT